>APFE031712597.1:92648-185928 GCA_000404065.3 Pinus taeda
TCTGGAGAGAAGACCATGCTATGGCATCAAAGGCTTGGACATATTGGAGAGAAGGGCCTTCAAATACTTCATGGTAAAGGTATGGTAGAAGGTATGAGTAATAACTCTATGGATTTTTATTTCTATGAAGATTGTGTATATGGGAAGCAAAATCGGGTGAGTTTCCCCTCTGGTGGTAAGAGGGCGAAACGTATATTAGAGCTTATGCACAGTGATGTTTTTGAACCTGTGAAGGTTCCATCACTGGGTAAGTCTGTGTACTGTGTATCATTTATAGATGACTTCTCAAGGAATACATGGATATATTTTGTTAAGAATAAATCTAAAGTCTTTGATAGGTTTAAAGAATTTAAGGCTTTGGTGAGAAGAAGATAAAGGTGTTGAGGATAGATAATGGTGGAGAATTTTGTAGCAAGGAATTTGAAGAATTCTGTAAGAAGCGTGGTATAGCACAGTAGAAGACTACTCGATATACACCTCAGCAAAATGGAGTCGTAGAAAGAATGAACAAGACGTTGATGGAAAGGGCAAGAAGCATGCTCAGTGGTGCCGGGTTAGGACAGGAATTCTGGGAAGAGGCAATGGATACTGCATGTTACCTAGTCAACAAGTCACCTTCGTCATCCTTGGAGGATAAGACTCCACAAGAAGTATGGACTGGTAAGAAACCCTCTCTTTCACATCTGAGGGTATTTGGATGTGATGCATATGTACATGTTCCAAAGGAGAAACGAACCAAGTTGGATAGTAAATCTGAAAAGTGCAACTTTATTGGGTATAAGGATGGTTTAAAGGGTTATAAGCTTTGGAACCCAGTAACAAGGAAAGGTTGTGTACAGTCGAGATGTGGTGTTTAGAGAGGTGAAAGATGTTATTAAACATGAAGTCCAACAGAAGGAACCTGTGAAGATAGAGTTTGAACTAAAGGAGGAAGAATCAGACTCTGTAGCAGAGGAGGAATCAGAAGATGAAGAGCCACAAACTCCGGCTATGAGAAGATTAGTTCGAGAAAGAAGGCAGCCAGAAAGGTATAGTCCATCTACTTTCTATTCAAATTTCACTTTGTCTGTCATTGATGATGATCCCAGAATTGTGAAGGAAGCAGTGGATTCAGAGGATGGAAAACTCTGGAGAGAGACCATGGTTGATGAAACGGAATCTTTGCACAAAAATGAGGCTTGGGATCTAGTGGAGTTGTTGGCTGGAAGGAAACCCATTGGTAGCAAATGGGTGTTCAAGAAGAAGACAAATGTAGAAGGGAAGGTGTAGAAATACAAAGCTTGGTTGGTAGCAAAAGGTTATTCCCAGGTGCCAGGAATTGATTTTGGTGATATTTTTTCTCATGTTGCGAAGGTAACTTCTATTAGATTACTTTTATCTGTTGTTGCTTCTTTTGATTTTGAGGTAGAATAGATGGATGTGAAGATAGCTTTTCTTCACGGGGATTTGGAAGAGGAAATCTACATGAAGCAACCTAAAGGCTTTGCGGTGAAGGGTAAGAAAGAACTGGTATGCAAGTTAAAGAAGTCTCTGTATGGTTTAAAACAGTCACCAAGGATGTGGTATCAAAAATTTGATACATCTATATGGGGACTTGGCTTCACCAGAAGTAAGGCAGATCACTGTGTGTATTTTAAATTAATTGGTGACCGTGTTATTTATCTCGTCTTGTATGTGGATGATATGTTACTGGTTGGAAATGACAAAGAAATTATCCAGGATTTGAAGGCCCAATTTTCCTCCAAATTTGACATGAAAGATCTCGTTGTTGGAAACTATATTTTGGGCATGGAAATTAAAAGATATCGGGCAAGGAGGAAGCTCTGGTTAAGCTAGAGGAAGTATGTCGAGAAAATACTGCAGAGGTTTAATATGCAGGATAATAAACCGATAAAGGTTCCTATTCCTGTAGGTGTGAGGTTATCTGCTGAATAGTGTCCCAAGGTACAAGAAGAGGAAGAGGACATGTCCCGTGTTCCATATGCAAGTGCAGTTAGTAGCTTGATGTATGCAATGGTCTGTACTAGACCAGACATTGCACATGCAATGGGAGTATTGAGTAGGTTTATGTAAAAACCAGGGAAGGAGCGCTGGACAGCAGTGAAGCGGGTTTTCAGGTATTTGCGTGGAACTAGTGATTATGGTTTGTGCTACCAAGGAAGACCAATATTGGACAGAGTGTTGGATATTCATGGCTTTTTTGATGCAGACTGGGCTGGAGATCTGGATGAGAGAAGATCTACAAGTGGGTATGTGTTTAAACTATTTGGGGTTGCAGTCAGTTGGATGAGTAAGAAACAATCTGTATTGGCACTATCAACTACAGAGGCAAAATACATGGCAGCCACTCATGCAAGCAAGGAAGCAGTTTGGTTGGAGAGATTGTGTTCAAGTATGGGGACAGTACAGGGAGCTATAAGGATAGACTGTGACAGCCAAAGTGCAATTTTCTTGGCAAAGGACCCTGCTTATCATTCAAAGACAAAGCACATTGATGTTCAGTATCACTTTCTGAGGGATATGATAGAAGACAAAAAGGCATTATTGGTAAAGACAGACACTTCGAAGAATATTGTAGATGCATTGACAAAATCTGTGAGCTTTGAGAAGTTCTCCTGGTTTAGAGAAACAATGGGCGTTTTAGGGCTAGAAAAATGACTAAGCTCTCTTGTGGCTCCCTATGGAAAGAAAACAACAAGTGGGAGAATGCTGAGTTGTGTTATATTCTTTCCATGACTAACCTACATAGTTAATCGAGGGGTCACAGGGGGGTTTGAGGGGGACGAGTAGCCCCCCTCTACAAGGTCTAGGGAAACACCCTGGGATTTTTTTTTTTTGGACCCTATATTAGGTTGGGTGGACCTACCTATGGTTTTTCGGTCCATGGTTTTGGACACGATGGTTTTTGGTCCATGGTATTAGATGCTTCGACATGTATAAATATGTATTGCAACATTGAAAGGAATATAATGAAAAATCAAGCTAGTAGTCCTGGTTTTGGGATCCAGGGGAAAATCTCTGTGTATATGTGTTTTATGTGTTATGCTTTCGCATTGCTTATTTTCTGTGTTTTAGAATTCATATGCAGGTAATTTCTGTACAGGGTTAAAACCTACAACCATCATGAGATGTGATAATGTTACTAACTATGATTGAGACAAAAATACGTAAGTAGGTCAAAAGTGATGGACTTAAGACTTCCCTTGTTCATAGCATAATGGAGAGGATAACTTGGTAGAGAATGTATAACTCCAAAGTTGATAGTTAAGAATGTTAAACAATGTAAATGGACAATTCAAAGGATAATATAACTAAGGGCCAAGGAGGGAAAACTTAAATGATTAGAGGTCAAAGATAGCCATGACTAGGATCAACAAAAAATGGTGTTTGAAATAGTAAAACTCCAAGGGTGACTCATCATAGGATGCCCTAAAAAATGCAACTAGGGAGGTTATGAAAATAGATCATATACATTATAAGTGTGCTAATGAGCACTTTTTATGGCTTCCCAAAGAATAAATTAATTGGGATAATGGTACAAGAAAGGATAGAGATGGTCCCAAAGATGACAAAATGGATCAGTTAAAAGATAATGATGGAAAGTTCAAACAACCAAGGGGTGGGCACTAATGGAAATTCCTTAAGGGTATATGAATGGAAGAAATTATTGCAAATTATCTTCATAAAATAGATGAGGTTGAGGTCTTGTGACAGATGATGAATTAAAGTAAGGAATGCCAATAATAATTACTCAAAAGACTCGAGAGAAAAGACAATGACCATAGAGAGAATGAGCATGAGGATAAAATTATGAATCATATACTATATTGACCCCTGGTACTAAAGGAAATTTAGTGGCATCGGTGCCAAAATACAAGGATGTGCTAATACACAATGACCTTTGTAAGTAAAACACTATTGTTATAAAAAGGCAAATACGAAGATAGACAGGTGAGGATGTTTTCTTAAATAAGTTAGGTGGTAGGTAGGGGGGTCACTAGTTAGCAGGGGACAAGGGGGTGGGGGTGGGTGGTTTCTATAAATAGGAACACACAAGGCCAATGCAACACATTTCGAGGGACTAAGCTACCATATGATATTTTGAAAAAGTATACCTAAAAGATCAACAATGAGCTTGATAGTATTAATGGTGGAAATAATGGTGCCAATAAAAAGTAACTACACATTAAAAGAATACCACATCATAAAAGTGTGGATGAAAGAAAAAATAATGATGTAGATGAAATGAAAAATGAAGAAATTAGGGATAACTTACATGTTTTTAAATTTTAAGGGGAAAGAAGGGCTTATAGATGAAGTATTTAACCACAAAAAATGATTGGTGGCATGGGGAAGATCATAAAATGAGGAAACCAATGTTTTGAATGATGCATAAAATGGATCCATATAAGGCCACATAGAGAAAAATAATATCCAATAAAATTTAATATGAATAAGATGGGAGCCCCACGTTCAAAATTCACCTTACTAGATTGAGTTCAAGTTGTTTGTGAGGATCAAATTTTTGGGAGCTCATATATTTTAATCTAACCATCTGATTTCTAAGTCATGACTTCTATGTTATATATATAAACCTCCTCTTCATTTTTTCCCATTTCATTTTCTAGATAAGGATTTCATGGGTTAAGAAAAATCCTGAAAAAGTTTTCGCCAAACATACAAATAATGGGGTACTTTTTTCATGTTACACATGAAATACACCTTGATAGTTGGATCTCACATGTGGTTGCGGGATGATATTATTGTGTGTTGGGGGCATGCAACTAGTAGAGACAAATTTGTTCACCGAGGATTAGATTGTCTCATGGATAGTTTCACAACTAGCACACAACTATCCAAGAAACAATGATGCATTCACATCGTAAAAAAAGTTGTAGAAATTGTGCCAAAAGAAGAATTCCTGACTTAAAAAGATGGCTATCCAAGTAGATTTAATAACCATCCACTAAAAATAGTGGTATATTTATAATCTATAGACTAAGAATTGGTGGGATAAACTAGTTTTTGGTCTACTTGGTTGTTGATTGTTATCAAGTTCCTTTGAGGACCCCTTGATGCAAGATAGTGTGTTATTATTGTTCAGAATTGTGAAGTACTTGAATGTGGATTCCAATCTATTTATATAATTGGGTGAGTGGATTGATATAACTCTATAATATGTAGTTTGCGACTATTATGTTGTTTTATGGACTTGTTGGTGACATCCTACTAGTGAGGTTATGGGATAAACTATTAGGGGATATAACTGAAAAACACTATGCTAAAGGATCAATGGATGACATTGTGGTCATTTTCCTTCATAATATTTAGATATTGGAGTCACAAGTGATATTTTCATGGGTATTGTAAGTTATGAGATTACATGGACCACATTAGGTGTATGGGAGTTAAATGATGACTATTGAGAGAGTTCCTTAGGGAACCTGCTTTGTACAGGTCCATATGTTCTTAGATATTGAAATTTTATAGCTAACAACCTACTCGTGAGCATGTAGTGGTGATTTCACATTCAATGCTTGCTTATGTGTGTTCTTCTTTGAGAGGATCCTAACTCTTTATAATCCATACCATATAATTTAGGATGTGGGATATCTATAGCCTTATATGAGATAATGGGGTTGGCTCATGAGGAGAAGGGGAAGTGGTGAAGTGGGAAATGTCTTACAACCAATATTATTCACACATTGGCATCATCTCCTCATATATTGTGGATTACCTATCTATGGGTATGGACTATAGAGGAGACCTAGAGCTCCACACCCTTCTTGGTTAGGCATGGGTACTAGAGGGTAGGTGAAATGCATGATTTACTATTTTTGTTTACATACTATAGTAGATAGTAGCTAGATAAAACAAAAGACATGTGACTAACATTCCTACTTTATAATATATGTAGATGTGGCACCAATGAGACTAGGAAGTCATAAGTGACAAAAAGATCAAGTTGAGGGGTTGATATAGTGCAACCAAATCAAAGATGTAATGGGACAATAGGCCACAGATGGTCTATGAATTCAAATTGAATGAATACCAATACACATGAATCAACATGGATGAAAACACCTAGATAAAGGATTGGTAAATGATTTCCTTGGGGTACCACCTAAATGGTTCTCTATTATGAGGAGAATATCTATGGTTGGTTAAGTGTTAAAGGTCGTATCTAGAGGAGCCCTACCATTGAGGTTGAGATATTGTTTCAAGGATAACACTAATGAGGATGATGTTGAGGAAAAGATAGTTAATGATAAAGGCTAGATACCCCCATGTGCTTGTGTATTTTTGGACATGTATACATTGTCAACAAAGCTTGGACTCTAATGTAAAAAAACTACTAATTGTTTTACGATATCTATATACATTATTTTACGGTTTGATTCATAAGCTTTGTATATTATGTATTCAATGTTGATATACATATCGGTTTTTACATGCAATAATGATTATTGTTATGCTTATGTACATGTTTGGTATGATTTCATTTTCATGTAATGAAGTAAGTGCCAATATAGAATATTATTTGAAGTATGATCTAAAAAGTTATTCAAAGTCTTTCAAATATGTATGGATGTATGAACTCAAACTATCTAACCATTTGTATAACTCGCGTATACTTTCTAAAGAGGCAATTAGGATCATAAACCCAGTAACAATTATTTAAATATGTAACAAGTAGCTAAGAATCAAGATGAACATGAAGATGAAGAATGTATAAATAGAGGGCATCAATAATGACAAAAAAATTTTATACTTGATTATTGGTGGTAGCATTGACATATATACCACTAATATTGGAGAGTGAATGTAAAGGGGAATAAAATGTCTAATCTATCTCAAAAAGAGTATAACTATAATGACTCATTCCATCAACAAACCAATGTAACATAGAGGTTGATGATCCATTTGAAAATACCATGAGAGTAAATCATAAGGATCTAACAAGAAATGCAAAATGAAAATATATACATGATAAAAGAGGGAATGTAAAATGGTCCTAAGAGTAAAATATATTTTACAATAACCCATTGTTTGGGTTCTTGAGGAGTTCTCCATCATGAAAAATTAGCAAGAATTTACCCTTTCAAACTTTTCCCCTGCTAGGGGTACCATGAGCTCAATCATAGTGAAGGCTAGACCACCCACACAAAACAAGAAGGGATGGACATGACCATCATAATAGAATATATAGTGCTTCTCAATATCCCCATTATGTTGTAAGGCCATGTAGTGATATTTGTTAGTGTATTTCAAGGCCACTAGTCATTAAGGTAAAAGCGTCTATTAAAATTTCAATGGCTAAATGGAGGTAGGAGATTTCACACTCAATAGGTAAAACTATCTCTAATCCATGAACAAGATGAAAAGGTATACATTAGTGGCATAGTTAACCAATGTCCTATAGTCCTGCAAAGTAGGGGGGGAACATATGATACCGGTTACATTTATGCTTATCAACCATCCACTAGAGCATGGGTTTGATAATTTTATTAATGACATCAATTTGGCCATTCCCTTGTGAATAATAAGTTGATGAAAATTTATGCTCAAATTGTAAACAAATAGCTAGTTCATGACAAACCACATTTGTAAAATGTGTTCCATGGTAAAAGACCAATTGTTTCATGACACTAAAAAAGTAGTTATGGCTATCATGTTCTTAAAGTCCACATGCATTCCACCCACTTAATAAAGTAATAAACATAGGTTTACACTTTGTAAAATTAATCCTCCATTTATAAACGGGACTAGTCGAAATTACAAGGTGAAGACAAGCTAGTGGTGCCCTTTCATTAGGTGTGCAAAAATTTGTCAATTATGATGTCACTTAACTACAAGCACGGAGTTAGAAAATAGGTAGGCCAAAAACAACTAGATTAAATGATATTTTGTGTGGTTGCTATCACAAGAAGGTGACCAACATAAGCACCATTATATCATTCCTTCTCAAACTCATCAAGAGTGAGGAAATGGCACAAAATAATGCCAACACCTTGCCTATATAAGACATCCCCCATGAGGAGATATTAAAGAGCTTGATGATCAATTCAATATCGATCATCATGAGATAGGTGAGTAACAAAGTTCTAAGTGCAAAATCAGATGTCACAATACTAAGGCTCATCCAATGAAATAGTGAGCAAGTATTTGAAAAAAATATCATCATTAATGGGTGGATTGACTACATTTGTATGAAGGTTAGAGATAAAATTTTCAAAGTCACTCTTACGAGTAGCAAACTCAAGATCAAACTCCTAGAGGATAATAATCCAATGAGTGACTTATCCATTAATTACTCACCTACTAAAGTGGTATAACACGAGATTAGAATTCCCAAAAACCTTTGTATTTCTTGTTAAGATATAATGGCATATTTTCTAAATGGAGAAGACAATGAACAAGGTAATTTTCTCATCATGGTTATAGGATAACATCAAAACTATGAAGTTCCTATGAAAATCACCAACATTAAAAAAAAAAAATTGTACATACTTAATACATAAGAAAATTTAAAGTGTCAAAAATATGCTTGATAAAAAGGTTAATCATGCATCGACACTTTTCAAAATCAACATGAAAATCATGATCTTTTTCAACCTCTAAAAAATGAAAATTGTGTAAATTTCTCATTAAGTTGGTAACTTCACAAGGTTGGGATCTAAGGATGTTAAGGGTGGAAATGAATTCACAAGGTTGGGATATTTAGACACTAATGGGTAGCATGGATGTGGATGTTGCAGGTAGCACAAGGTGTAGGAGTCTTAATAGGTGAGGTGGTTTGATTATCACATCCAACTCTAGAGAATTGATGCCAATAGCTTCCTCGATCATGCCCATAACATCCTTTGTACTTAAAGACATTTGATACGGGGTATACATTCTTTATTCGATATTGGGGGGATGGAGGGTTACATTTAGCATACTCACATACTAGATAAAAGTTGAAACTAATTGGGGTGTTAGAGGTGGATTAGGTGTTACAAGATACCACATCATGATACCTAGAGATAGCTTTGGAAAGTTTAGTGTCACCATCATAGGGGTTCCAATTATACTAGGAGGCAAACATAGAAAAGAAATATGTTATATAGTTGATCCCACCCTTAGATTTTGTTGGTCAAGTTAATTTCTTAATAATTCCAACATAAGTTATCAATCAAAGGTCGTAAAATTAGGGATGTTACACTATATGTGTCTGATTCAAAGCATTAATAGGTTCCTTATCCTTTTATTTACAAAAGGAAAATTCATGGGAAACTAAACCAAAGTGAAAACAAAGTTACAAGGAACTCATTTTCTAGACAACAAGCTCAAGGAAGGTATCATCAAGGGTTATGAGACAATTTTTCACATAGACTAAATTTAATTCATTCTTATCTCATTACAAAAAACACTTAGATCCATATCTTTAGAAGAACGTGATTCACATGATTGTAAAGATAAAAAAATATAAGTGTAAGAATTTTTTTCTAGCTACGGTATCAATGCATAACCCTCTTATTGGTTAAACCAAGTACTCATGTGATAGATAGAAGTTGGAATGTCGTATCCACCCTTTAGGCATATATCTCTTTCAATCAATCCAAGAAAAGTAAAAGGTAGAAAAGGAAAGGATACTAAAATCTACTAACATCATTGGGCTTGTCTACAAAACCCTTGATTGCCATATCATATGTTTTTCAAACTAGTTGAACCAAATGTTTAAATAGCTATGAGGGTATAAATGCTTTACATTTCCCTTCAACGTTGAGTCTTCACATTCTACAATTCGAGGTCAAAGAAAGATAAATTCGATACAATTCAATATAACAACCAAATTGTGCAAAAGACTAAACCTATTTTATTATAAGACTAGATATTATAGAGCAATCACACACATAAAATATTGCAGAAACACTAACACAAAAAATGCATAAAACAAGAGAGGCACAGGGATATGTGGTTCACCCAATTTGGGTTATGTAGAAAGAGAAATAGCTAGTCCTTCCCTTATGTTATCCATCAAAACTAAGAGATAAAACCTACAACAGATCCCATGTAATTTCCTCTACGCTCTTATACAGTCTCCTCTCTCTTTCTCACTCAGAATAATAATACAAATTTGTAATACAATTACCTCATATAAACCAAGGGTTTCCTTCTAGAGTAAAAAACCTTAAATTAACATAACTTCTACCGTCAGATCATCCGCCTAATGAACAACTCATATTGACTACGAAATTACGATATTTTACAAGGCAATTTTTCATCTATTTTTAGCTTCGGGGGCACTGCCCACGAACCCCTGTCGGGGGGTGAGGGGGCTCTTAAAATTGTCATTTCCTCCCCTAGACCTACCTAATGGTGATTAAAAGGGTGAGATTAGCAACTAGGGTCCTGTTATCACTTAGGAAACAATTTCTAGATTGTTCACATCAGTTTGATTGTAAAGGTTAGATGTTAGTCCGGGTTTAATTTTTCCATGTTTGCTTTAGTGTCTAAGACCTAGGAGTCTTGTTGGTATGTTTAAATAAAGGTCAACACTCCATTTTCATCCATCACTGGTCTCACATCACACCTAAGTTCCATATGTCAATCCTATTTCAAATTTCTTATGCGCAGCGAAACTGTCTATGTGTTTTCGTAGCGAAAAACCCAATCTAGGAGTTTTCGTAGCGCAAAACCCAGAATTTGCACCAGCTGTGCTACAAAATCAAGGATTCATGCAAATCCATGTCAAATTTCATCCAACTATCAAATCTACTAGAATTTGTTAGATTTTCATCATAAATTGTCTATCCATACACCTTGCCTATCACATTCAACTGCTCATTCTTATCATTAGGTTCGTTAGGTGTCTTGGTGCACTCAAGTTTCAAATTTCAAAAAAGGAGCCAAGTATTTTTAGTTATAATTATGTATGGGTTCATCTATGAGAAGCAAATTGACAAGCACTTAATCAGAATTCTTTGAAGTCCAAGTGAAGTAGCTTCCCTTTTCATTTCAAGCGAGGTAATGATCGAGATTAAGATGGTGCAAGCTCTTTCAATTTTCATCTTGCAGGAATTCCATGGATTTGTTTACAGAAAAGAAGGATCATAGGTCAGGCATGTGTCTAATATTGAACAAGATTTCAAATAGGTTGGCTGATGGAGATTCTGCGAAAAACTTCAAGGAAGTCACATGCAAGTCACCAAAGAATTTGCTTCCAATTTCACAAGATTTAATTCAAAGGTTGGAGTGCTTGAATTACCAATATCTCCAGAGGTTATATCTGCAGTCACTGAAATCCCAAGAAAGACAATTTTAAAAAATAGAACTATGTGTTTTTGACTCACACAGCAGTTTCGTAGCACGCTACGAAACTGCTGAAGGTGACAGTTTTGTTTTTGAGGATCTACCTTGAAAGGAAGAGAGGATTATTTTGAAAGGGATGCTGCTGCAGAGGTGTAATAAGATCACTTGAGAATTTTGATCCCTAATAAAAAAGTAAATTCAAGAAATGAAGACATATACACATACCAAACCTTGCGCTACGAAATCACTGAAGCAACCTTTTTCAGGAGAAAAACTGTTTTAAGTAGTCAACTTCTAGGAGGTCTCTAGAGAAACTGAAAGAATATTTTGGAAAATTGAAAGAGGTTTTTATTCCTAACCTAATGAAATAGAAAAAACTCTTTCATTGTCTTCAAATCCATTATGATCTGGGAGAAATTGATGACAAAACGTGCACTACGAAACTGATATAGGTGCAGTTTTTCACAAACATATTTCTCCTGTTTATCACCTGTTTTTCAAAGACTCATTCTAGGCGGTAGGAAAGATGTTTCAAAAAAAACAAAGAGGTTTTTGTTTAGCATGGATTGGTTCACAAAAGCCTCCTTCATTTTTTCCAAATACAGTTTTTATGAGAAGTTATGAGCTCTATCCCAAGACCTGTTTTTCAGCCAGAACAGAGCAAGGGACAGTCTCCTAGTTTCTAGGAACAACAAAGGGATGAGTCATCAAGGGCCAGCTGGAAGGTTATGAGCACCATAAAATTTGACTTCATGGAGTTTTAAGTGTCAAAGAATGTTTTAAATGTTTAGATAAGGTTTTTGTAATCATAATAAGGAGTTACACTCCTAGTTGTATTAGGTCTCTAGGACTCCTAGTTAGCTGTCCTTTGTATTAAATAGTTAGTTTTAAGTGTCAATAGGTGTCAGCTTAGGAGGAATTCGAACTCCCCTCATGCTGGAGGAAGGAATCTACATGAAATATATATATGGGAGAAGAACTAATGTACAAAGGGTTGGAAAATGTTAGAGAAAAAGACTACTTTTGTTGCAAGGATTGATATATACAGGAGCAGTTGGACTTTTCTGAAGTTGAGATTCTTAGTGTACTTCAGTGAGCTTCACATTTTATCTTTGATATGCTTTAATTCCATAGTCTTAATGCTTATTACTCAGAATTCATGGAGGAACATGCTCTGACTTCCTTTAAGTGTTAAACTATGGTGAATTGAGTTCTTGGGCCCTATCTTTGGATGTTTTTCTTCAATGTTTTAATACTTATTACTCAGAATTCATGGTTACTCATGATCTGACTTCCTTTAGGTATTAAACTCTGATCTATCACTTTAAATTCTTTCCTTTTGAATACCTTGATGTATCGTTACTCAGAATTCATGCCCACATGCTCTGACTCCTATGAACTTCAAGGTATTGAGACTTTCTTGAATGTGTCACTCTTTCATTGAAGTATATACAAGCCTCAGTTTTATAAGAAGAGCTATTTGTTATCCTTATCTATATCACTGACTCCATAGCCCAATGGTAGCAAGTCTCCATCTTCCAATCTATAAACATATAAAATCACAAACCATAGAGTTAGTCATCTATCCATATCTTTAATCAATATCATTAACCCTTTGAGAGAACCCTCTTAGGCTAAGGAGGCTAAGCCTTAGCTAAAATATTGGTTTGAAATCGTTACACTCAGATAGTCTGATCAACAACCTATCAGGGTCTTATTTTGGTGATAACAAGTCCAACACGGTGATACCTCTAAATAAAGAAGATAATCAAGCTCCACACCCAACAATCTCCCACTTGGAGATTGATTATTGCAACTCCACCACTACTTGAATTGTTGATCAATGATTCCACTTTGGACCTGGTTGTTTATCATCTTTGTCAACATACTTGAACACCAATTAAAACTAAGCATAACCTCATTTTATCCTTGGTTACACCTTTTTTTAACATATCTGTACGATTCTGGGTAGTGTGTACCTTTTCCAGCTTCAACTGTCCATCTTCCAACACTTCCCGTATGAAATGGTACTTGAGTTGTATATGTTTAGTCTTGGAATGAAATCTTGAGTTCTTTCCAAGATGAATGGCACTCTAGTTGTTACTGTATAACCTGCCCATCTCCTGCTTCTTACCCAATTCATCCATAAATCTTTGCAACCAAATCATTTCTTTACTAGACTTTCTAGCAAAAACATACTCTCCTTTCGTCGTTGAAAGTGAAACAAAACATTGCATATTTGAAACCAAACTGACAGATGTTCTACCTACAATAAACACATACCATGTGGTTCTCCTCATATTATCTCTATCACCTGCCATATATGCATCAACATATACCTGTAGAGAAATGTTTGAACCATCAAATCATAATTCTTTATTTGTGGTACCTCTCAAATACTTGAGAATCCATTTCACTGCCATCCAATGTTTTTTTCCTAGATTGTTCATGTACCTACTTACAACTCCCATTGCACGTGCAATATCAAGTCTTGTGCATACCATTGCATACATTAAGCTTCCAACTGCTAACGCATATGGAAATTTAGACATACATTCCATATCTTCCTAAGTCTTGGGACACATCTTCTTACTTAGTTTGAAATAGCTAGCTAAAGGTGTAGTAATTTGTCTTGCATTCTGCATATTAAACCTTTCCAACACTTTTTGTATGTACTCACTCTCAGACAATGTTAACTTACGATTTTTCTTGTCTCTAGTTATTCTCATACCCAGGATTTATTTTGCAGCACCTAAATCCTTCATTGTAAATTGCCAATTTTCCTTTGAGCACTTTTATTTCCTACATGTTAGACCTTGCGACAAGCATGTCATCTACATACAATAAGAATATAATATAGTTGCCATCATTTTTCCTTTTGAGATAAACACAATCATCAGAGTGACATCTAGTATAACCTTGTTCAGACATAAGCCTGTCAAATTTTAGATATCATTGCCTTGGAGCCTATTTTAGGCCACACAAGCTCTTCTTCAACTTGCACACTAGTTTCTCATTCCCTTTGACCTCATATCCTTGTGGCTGCTGCATATAGATGTCCTCCTCCAAGTCCCCATGGAGAAAAGTTTTCTTTACATCTAACTTCTCAATATGCAAATCTTCTGCTACTACTGGACTTAAAATAGTTTTGATTGAAGTGATTTTAACAACAAGAGAAAATATTTCATCAAAGTATATACCTTTCTTCTGTGAAAGCCCCTTCACCACAATTATATCCTTATACCTTTTTCTACCTCCATCTTCTTCCTTCAATCTATAAACCCATTTATTCTGCAATGTTGTTTTACCTACAAGCAACCTGACTAAGTTCCAAGTCTAGTTATGTACCAAGGAGTCCATCTCTTTTTTCATGGCTAACTCCCACTTTTTGTTGGTTTCTACCTACATTGCTTCTTCAAAAAAATTTGGTTCCTAGAATCTATCAACAATATATAATATAATGAAGGAGAGTATCATTCGGGGGTCTACTTATCCTGGTAGATCTTCTGACACCACATCTAGGTGTTTGAGGTGCATGTTGTTGTTGTGGTAGCTGTTGTTGTTGTGGCTGTTGATCATTATTATTTTCAGGCACCTTTTCTTTTTCTGTGTTCTCATCAAGCACTGTGTATTCTCTGTTTTCTTTTTCATGTTTCTTTTCCTACATCTTATCCTTATAGAAGACATTTTCATTGAATATGACATATCTACTCCTAATGATTTTATGATTTTCATAATCATATAAGTGATAACCAAAATAATTAACACCATATCCAATAAAGGTACATGTCTTTTATTTTACCTCAAGCTTTGTTTTATATGCTTTATTAATGTGGACAAAGGCTTCACAACCGAAAGTCTTTGAAAATGAGTAGTTTACCCTTTTACCTATTCATGCCTCCTCTGGAATACCACCATCCAAAGAACTTGAAGTCCCTCTATATATTAGATAAACAACACTATCTACATCATCTACCCAAAATTGTAAAGGAAATCATGCATGAAATCTCATGCACCTTTCACGTTCCATGATTGTCATGTTCATCCTTTCTGACAGGCCATTTTCTTGCGGTGTTCCTTCAATTGTATTCTCTCTACGAATTCCATGCTCTAAATAGTACTTATCAAACTCTTTGCTACAATATTCTCCTCCATTGTCTAATTTGAGATACTCCAATTTCTTTCTTGTCTCATTCTCAACCAAAGATTTCCATTTCTTGAAAGTATCAAATACATCATATTTACTTTGAATATAATAAATCCAGTTTTTCCTAGTTGAGTCATCAATAAAAGTAACATAATAGTGAGAAACACCAAGAGATGAAACTTAAGCAGGTCCCCATACATCTATATGCACAATCTCTAATTTTTCGCTTTTATTTTCTTTCTCAACTCTAAGAAATCTGTCTCTCTTATGTTTTCCATAAACACAATTCTCACAGAAATCCAAATCAACATGTTTCAAACCTGGCAACAAATTTCTTGAGTGAAGAATTTGCATTCCCTTCTCACTCATATGCCCAAGCCTATGATGTCACAATGTTGTAACTACTCCTTTGGAGGTTAAAGCATTAACATAATTATAAATACCACTGCATAAATATGATGTACCAACCTTTTCTCCTTTTTCTATTACCAGGGCTCCTTTAATGACCTTCTAAGTTTTATCTGTAAAAGTAGTCACACAACCTTCACCACCTAACTTCCCTGTTGAAATTATATTTTTCGCTAGATCTGGAACATGTCTTACCTCCTTTAATAGCCATTGGTTTCCATTCTTTTGTTTTATAAAAACCTTACCCATTCCAACGATTTTACAGGGTTTATCATCACTTAGATGAACTTGTCCAAAATCTCCTTGAACATAATCATGATTTTTGTTCCTATAAAGTTTGGCATGGAATGAGGCCCATGAATCTACCAACCATGAATCAATAATATTTTCTAATGAAATAATCAAAGCATATTGCAAAACATCGGATGTCACATTCACTTCATGCTTGTTTTCTTGTTGTGCATCTCCTTTTCCCTTCCGAGACTTACAGTCTTTCTTTAGGTGTCATTTCTTCCTGCATTTTGACCACACTATACCGGATCTGGACTTGGATGTTACTTTCATTGACTTACTGTGATATCCTAGCCTCTTTCCTCTTTCCATTTTTCTCCCTCTAGCCTCTCCAATCAAAACATTACCTGATGTCTCACCGGAGATTTTCTGTCACATTTCCTCGTTAAGGATGGCACCGACAACATCATCAAACTTTAAAGTATTAGATCGAGAGACAAAGTTACTAATGGCCATAACTAAACCATTCCAACTTTGTGGAAATGAGCACAAAAATAAGAGAGCCCTAACTTCATCTTCAAAATTTACCCCTACATAACTTAATTGACTGGTAACTATATTAAATTCATTTAAATAATCAAAATTCATTTAAATAATCAGCAATAGATCCACCTTCTGACATCTTCATATTAAATATACGCTTCATAAGAAATACCTTGTTTGAGGCTAAGGCTTTTTCATATAGTTTGGTTAATTCTATTATTAAGCCCTCTATTGTTGTTTCCTTTGAAATATTAAAGGCTACTGACACCACTAGGCATAACAGTATTGTTCCATGTGCGTATCTGTCGAGAATCTCCCATTATGTGGCTGTCATACTCATCATTTTTTTTTTTCTCAATGGTAGGTACAAATATTTCTAATACAAATAATCTTCCATCTACATCTTCCATAGCTAGTAGTTTTGGCCGTTAAATTTATTGACCCTAAACCTACCATCTTTCGCCATTACTCCTGCTCAAACCAGGAACCCTTCTCCCTTGCGAGTTTATCAACCAAATAAACCTTTAGCTCTGATACCAATTCTCATAAAATTATATATTATAGTGAAATGGAACACATAAAATATTGTAGAAACACAAACACAAAAAATGTGTAAAACAAGAGAGATATAGATATATGTGGTTCACCCAATTTGGGCTACATCCACGGAGAAATAGCCAATACTTCCCTTATATTATCCTACAAAATGAAGAGATACAACCAAAAATAGATTCGTTGTAATTTCCTCTTCGCTCTCACACAGTCTCCTCTCTCTTTCTCACTGACAATAATAATACACAACCACAATAAAATTTCCTCATATAAACCGAGGGTTTCCTTCTACGAAAAAAAAACCCTAAATTAACATAACTTCTACCATCAGATCATTTGCCTGGTGAACGACTCAGATTGATTACGAAATTATAATATTTTACAAGGCAAATTTTCATCTATTTTTAGCTTTAGGGGCGCTATTGACGAACCCCTACTTGGGGGGGCTCATAAAATCATTGTCGCCCCCTGACGGTGATTAAACTAGGGTCCAACATAGTGATGCCTTTGAATAAAGAAGATAATCAGGCTCCAAACCCAACATATTTATCCATGCATGCAAAATATAGGCTAATTTCTCTGGTTATAGAGACCAAATCATAGTCTAGTTATTTAAATTTATACTCTATTTTGTAGGTAGAAAAGGAGGATATCCTATTCCTACAAACAAAATGAAATATATCACACCTTCATATGAAATAGAAGCAATACAAATGACACCATTCTAGCATGTAAATCTATGGATAATCACCACTACAAACCAACTAAAAATAGAGTATAAATCACCAAGTATTACCACATATAGTAATTAGATGAACAAAAATATGGTACAAGGTAGACATGTCATGGTTAGTGGTCCCTACCAACTAGCTACATTTCCCACAAATAAGACTACACACCAAGCACAACCCTATGAACTAATCATACTCATGGCACCAATTACACTACATTTTATTAAATTGTCTCAACTATTACTATTGATCAAATAAAAAATCTTTGTGATCCAATTGATCAACATAGAGTTACATTAATAAAAATAACCCCCCACCCCACCCCCTTCCTTAACTTTTGCCTATATATTTTATACAAAAGGTAAAGGGGGTGAATTGGAACCAATCCCCCACAAATTTGAACTATCAAAACCTGGACTTATTTACAAATATTGTCTTTCCTTTTTTTTGGGAGATATTGGTTAGAGAAGCAGTGCAAGATCTGATTACACATGATCTTCTTGTCATATAACCTTCTAAAATTAGATTGGTTCAATTTCTTTGCTAACATGGTGCTCAGTTTGGGACGTAGTTTGGGGCGACTACAATAGAAAACACCTCTTGGAAGAACCACACATATCTCACAAATGACACACTTTCTAGGGACATCGCTCGTGTTTCATCTGAGTGGTGTTTTTCACAAAACCCATATCACAAATTTCCCACATTCTTCTATGTTTCCTCGTAAATCACACTTGGAGCTAGTCACTTGATTATGCCAAGCACAAGTTTTCTGAAATGTTGATCTTGAGTTAGAGAATTGTGGAGTTGAGTTGGGCACAAATTAGGCAACATGGATCCCTTTCATCATCCCTAGGAATAAAATCCATGTTCCATAATTTCCCCTGAATCTATGTAGATATAGCAACCATGAAGGCTAGTTATAAGAACTGCACATATGTTATAAGAACCAAGCTAGGAAAACTATCATCAATAAATCCAACAATAATCCTTTCCAGTTTATCAAAAATAAAGAAAAATAATGATAGTTAACTACATTAACATTCATAAGAATTTTATGTTCACATTCATGAAGAAACATGGTAAAATGGGTAATGGATGTGTGACGAGATGCAATGAAATGGTCAAGAAAAGGTGTTTTAAATAGTGAAATAATGACAAATTGATGACCCAATAGATTACATACCATTGGAGGAGGAACAAGATCATTTGGTTGAGAAAAGGAATCCTATCATGTGATGGTACACATTTGAGATTTTTTTTTAGGAGGAATAATAGGTGGTGTCTAGAAAAGTTACCAATGAATGAGGGCTCTTTGAAAACACTTGGACCAACTTCTTAAAATGAAAACATAGAAAGGCATCCTTCAAGAGTGGGAAAGACATTGTCTAAACTAGTCATTGACTTAAGGGCATGATATGTAAGTTGATTAATAATTACATCATTTCCTTGATATGAAAACGTAACACCCCTAGAAAATCCCTATATGGTTTTATACATGTTTCTATTAGGTTGGTGAGCCAAGTTGGGTTGAGCTTGTAGAAATTTCTCTATAGATCAGCTAGCTCTGATACCATGTAGAAATTCTCACTGTGGATAACCTGATAATGTAATGTACTAAAGCAAAATACTTGATCTACTTCTACAATCAAACTTGTGGAAGCTTAATCGATTTTGAGCAAGATCAAACAAAAAACATATAACAGAGAAGAAGATCCAATCACACATGAAACACAAAAGAATAATCTGGGGAAAGCCTTAGCTAAAAACCCTGCTATCTGTATTATCATACAAGTGGAAATATCTCAATATTACACAAAGCTTTAGCTCACAAGCTATCCAGCTCTCAGTACAATCCATCACTACTTCTCATAGACAAAATAGACAACACACATGCCTTCCTTTAGTCCTCCAAGCTTCCTATTTCCTTGCGCAGTTTTTCTTGGGTCTTCCAGCTACAACCTGTGTGATTCTCACCTCACACACAACACTGACCTCTAAAATAACTGCGCAATCCTGAAGGAGTGAATTCCTTCTGCATGGATGAGTTTCCTTTATAGGAAAATTCCTCCAACTGATAGTACAATGTCCCTATCTTTAATCTCAACTGGGTCTTTCTCTGAACTAACATGCATGAGTTATTTATAAGAGAATATTTAGTTATTTGGAGAAAACTAGTTGCCTGCATGCATGCAATAACTGATTGAACTCACAATTAGTTCCAAAAACTGTTTGGAACTAATATAATTGTACTTAACTCAATTAACTGAGCTAACTAATTACAACTCAAATACAACTCATCCTTATCTCCTTAATTAAGGGATAACTTCCTCAATCAAAGGGATAATTGTTGCATGTCTTCACAAAGACTTCATGTTTGATTTTCTCCGACTAATTAACTCAAGATGAATTAATCAATTATTTTTCAAACAGCTAGTGAGACTAAATTCAAATTTTAATTCTCAATTTTGATTCAAGGACAAATCAAAATTGGAATATACCCTGAAATGCTATCTATAGCAATTCTATTTTTAGCCTTTTTATTTTTTGCATTCCTTGTTGCTATTTTCAACATTGGTACCTGAAATGTTATCTATAGCCATGCTATTTATAGCATTTCTTGTTGCTATTTTCAACACTCCCTCTCAACAAGAAATGAATTCAACTCGATCTCGATCCTGAACCTTTGGAATGTTTCTCATGCAACACTTCTCACTAGTGTTGTTGCTCAAGCAACTTAGAAACAAAAAAGTATCCAACCTGAATCAGAATGATGCCTCTGTCATCAAAGTCTCTGACTGTTATTGCCTCTGTCGACTGAAAACTCTGCACCTCTGTTCTCTTCAATATCTGACTACTCTAGCCTCTGCCATTTTGATCTCTGATTTCATCAATCACACTGATTCCTCCTACTGCATCTGTGCTACTGCTGGTTCTATCTCCCAACATGCATCTGCACTTCACCTCCTCTCATCATGTTGCATCGTGCTGCCCACTGCTACACTACAAATCAGTTACTTAGAAGTAAGTAACTGATCTCCCAACTAACCTCCCTATTGGGCTAGAAACACCCTCTGATGTTGAAGCTCCCTCTACCACTCCATCTGCATCTATCTCTACCCAATCAGCCAGTCCTGTTGCTCCTTGTCGGGGTTCCCATAGCAAGGTCTAATCAAAGAGGCTAGGTACCTCAAAGATCCTACCCCTATTTCAGTCTTCTTGGGACTATCACTTCATATCACCCCACCTCTCACCTGGAGGTATGGTTGCATGTCATCCCCTTGCCCACTTGGCTCAAAATTTCCCCCTACTAGAGGTCTCTGCATGAGATGATGCCTCCACTCGGTCTCCTCTTGGCATCTCCAATTGTGGCTCCTCCACAATTGTTTGAGACTTCTTCTGGTGTTGCATGTTGAGAGGTAATGTACTCTCCCTCTCAACCACCAAGTCTCCAACATTTGCCTTGATCCTCAAGGCCTTGCATGCATCTTGAACCTCAAGAGCATACAGGTTCTTAGCTAGCACTCCAATCTGTCTCATTTTTCCCGTTGTCATGAAATTTTCTAGAAAAAGAGTTGATTTTAAATCAACGATATCTCCCTCATCCAAACTCTAATTCAGCTGATATTGTTTTTTGAATTTGGGTATTTTTCGTAAGGAATCCAAATCTGCTATTTGTTTCTGAAATTTTGCACAAAAAAATTCAGATCTTCTCTGAAAACTTGCGGCCCAATTTTTTTTTACTTCGAATTCTCTTCTTCGTATACTATTCACTGCTCCGATAAACTTGGCTCAGATACCATGTAGAAATTTCTC
This sequence comes from Pinus taeda, assembly GCA_000404065.3. Classification (NCBI taxonomy): domain Eukaryota; kingdom Viridiplantae; phylum Streptophyta; class Pinopsida; order Pinales; family Pinaceae; genus Pinus; species Pinus taeda. The sequence continues at coordinate 114,372 of APFE031712597.1, forward strand.
TATAGATCAGCTAGCTCTGATACCATGTAGAAATTCTCACTGTAGATCACCTAATAATGCAATGTACTAAAGCAAAATACTTGATCTAATTCTACTATCAAACTTGCGGAAGATTAATCAATTTTGAGCAAGATCAAACATAACACATATAATAGAGAAGAAGATTCAATCACACATGAAACACAGAAGAATACTCTGAGGAAAGCCTCAGCTAAAAACCCTGCTATCTATATTATCATACAAGTGGAAATATCTCAGGATTACACAAAGCTTTAGCTCTCAAGCTATCCATCTCTTAGTACAATCCCTCGCTGCTGCTCATAGACAAAATAGACAACACATATGCCTTCCTTTAGTCCTCCAAGCCTCCTATTTCCTTGTGCAATTTTTCTTGGGTCCTCCAATTGCAGCTTGTGTGATTCTCACCTCACACACAACACTGACCTCTGAAATAACTGCGCAATCCTAAAGGAGTGAATTCCTTCTGCATGGATGAGTTTCCTTTATAGGAAAATTCCTCCAACTGATAGTACAATGTCCCTGTCTTTAATCTCAACTGGTTCTTTCTATCAACTAACATGCATGAGTTATTTATGAGAGAATATTTAGTTATCTGGAGAACACTAGTTGCATGCATGCATGCAATAACCAACTGAACTTACAATCAGTTCCACAAACTATTTGGAACTAATCTAACTGGACTTAACTCAGTTAACTGAGCTAACTAATTACAACTCTAATACAACTCATCCTTATCTCCTTAATTAAGGGATAACTTCCTTAATCAAAGGAATAATTGTTGCATGTCTTCAGAAAGACTTCATGTTTGATTTTCTCCAACTAATTAACTCAAGATGAATTGATTAATTATTTTTCAAACATCTAGTGAGACTAAATTCGAATTTTAATTCTCAATGTTGATTCAAGGACAAATAAAAATTGGAATATATCCTGAAATGTTATCTATAGCAACGCTATTTTTAGCATTTTTATTTTTTGCATTCCTTGTTGCTATTTTCAACACTGGTACTTGAAATGCTATCTATAGCAATGCTATTTATAGCATTTCTTGTTGTTATTTTCAACAGAGCTTGTATTCCCATGTTAATACACTTATTTTGGGCCCTACATGCCTACGTTATGTGTTTTGAGGCTAGATTTCCTGGGAAACTAAGGCTAGTATGCCTAATGATGTAATATGTAAATCATAACCATATTTAATAAAATACACCATTGTTGGAAACCTAGTCAGATACAAGTAATTTGGGGCTATAAATCCACAAGAGAGAAAAGAAAGGCATGGAACTATGACATAACCCAAGTTTGACAAGTTAATAGGAAGTGGTCCATGTGATTTCCAAGTGGCGATGGTGATTTCCTCAAGTGACATGTAGTGGAAACCGCTTATGCATACATAAGTTTATTTTCCATCACTTTTCCCAAGATTGTTAATCAAATTGAACCATGCTTGTATATGAATGTGGCTAATCATAAACCCTATTGTGTTGTTAGTCCATCATTTTGAGTGAAGTAGGCTTTTTTTACAGATTGGGTAATTAGGCCTAATCAAACCTTTAACCATGTATCCTAATAAATTTATGTAAATTACATGGTGAAAATGGATGATCAATTCCCCTTGCATGTCTTGGGTATAGATAGGGATTGGAAGGGGAATTGGTTGGGTAGGTTAGCCCAATGTGAGGCTTGGAAGGTTTCTAGAATATTCCCGAGGAAAATTGGAACTTCTAGAGCTATGGTTCTTTGAAACTTATTAATTTTTGTGCACTTTTTGACCAAGAATAAGTAGGGGCACAACCTAATGGACTATAGAGGTAGAGAAGGGGTGCACTATCTTGAGTTGTGGAGAGTGGGTGATGAAGGGTTGTAGATAGGGACAATTTTGGAGTTCGTACCTATCCTAATAAGAATATGGTACATATTTTGTGTCCATAGTTGACTAAAGGTGAACCGTTTTCCCTAGTGGATTTAAATCCCCAACATGGGGGTGACCCAATATTGAGAGTATTAGAGTAGTGTGGTCTATCATTGGGAAGAATGTCTAAGGTGTGTATCCAGTTGGTTGAATATTACACATGACAAATTTCTTCAATTATGTGTTAACTACTTAACAAATGTGCATATTCTATGTTTATAGACTATGTCATCATTTGTGAGCTAATTATGCTGAATGCTAAGAATGTTTTTATATATGTATGTTGATGTGCACATTTTGTGTTTATGTATGTTTATAACGTTATTCCTATCCTATTAACTTATATTGTTAGCCCCAAGGTTTATCTCAATTGGTTAAGTTGTCATCGCTAAAGAAACTCCCTAATAGGAGGTCACAGGGTCAATTATCCTTGACACCCTTGGGGTTAGGCTCTACTAATAAGCCGATGGGATGTGATCCCCTTGGGTGGATTAGCTTGGCTATTTCCTTGGGAAATAAATACTTATATTGTTGAGTCTATTCCAAGCCTATTAACTAATATATAACAATATAATTCCTTGAAGGATGGGTATGTCCTAGATAGGTAGAATATGCTTAAATTTTGTTGTTTATAAGTGAGAATGTTCCATTGAGGAAGTAACCCTCTTTGACTAGAGTAAAAACCTTAATTTTGAGTGAATACATGGAGAAAGGAGTCTTCATAGGACATCTCATTGTAAAATTTCAAAAAGGTCCCTTAAGGATTGGTGAATTGATGGTGAATTTTATTAAGATAATTTCATAACCTTGTACTCTAATGTGAATATTAAAGTCCCATAGAGAAATGGGTAGTTAAGAAACTAGAGGTTAACCTAGTATGGTGTAGAGGAATACTTGGATGTCTTCTTGTAACTATGCCTGAAGGAATTATGGAAGAGCCATGGTGTAAGGATAGGTAGGAGATAGGGACCTAATATGTATGAAGAGACCATGAAAGCTAGATCTCTCAGAGATAGGCCATAATGTTGTCCTTGTTTGATTTTGTAAGATACATGGAACTTTGTGCTCATCCAATGAAGTGTGAGCAAAAAGATAGAACAAGAGGGGAAAAAATAAATAACTGGATCATGACCTTACTTTTCTCATAGAAACCATTTGGGTAATGGATTAATTATCAATAGTCTTTGATGCCTTTTAGGCTTAATAGGTTTGGATTCATCAAATTAATTTGGGGAAAGCATATTCTAGTCAAAGTTGAAAACAATGAATTGAAAATTCAAGTCAGAAGTGGCTTGTAATTTTTAGATATTCAAGGATGGGAGTTTTTATCCCCAACCCCTAGTCACACATGCAAATTCGGGTGCATGTCTATGGGCTTCGATAATAATGGGGTAAGGTGCAAATATTTGATGATGAGAATATGTATCAATTATCAAAAACATTTGGATATCCAAAAATCTAGGTCCTTTAAAAACCAAAAATATCCAAGATCTAGTGTTTTTCCCTTTACTATTGATTACCAGGAATCTTTCTCGGCACTATTATCGGGAAAACTAGTGTACATTCAAAGCTTCTAGTCCCACTAAGATGAGTAGATATCTTAGAAACAAACAAACTAAAGTTACTTGTGTTTTCCTTTATGAGAGATAGATGAGAGAGAAGCAGAGAGTACCAATCTCAATATTTCACTTGGCTCCTTGCTTGTTTCCTCCCTCCTTTGACAGAGCTTTGCCACTCCTTCTTTACTTGTCCCACTTCAAAGAACACTTTTAGAGTAAAAGCAGCATAATACCATCAAAGCATAGAGATCTATAACCATAAACAATATAGGATCAGATATATATTAACCATACAAATGCATATATCAATTAAAGATTCAAAGATATACAAGAATATGGAGGAAATCTCAAATAGCTTTATTGATAGAAGTAGTAGAAGAGAGGATTACAACCCATTGGTCTAACCCAGTGCCATCCTCCCAGCATGAAAGCCCTCTTCACCTCATGAAAAGCTAGATCACCCAACACTATGATGTTCCACAGAGAAACCAGCAACACTTCCTTACAAGATACAAAATTCCAGCCCCTCTAGATCTCTAGGATGAGGGATCCATATATAGATGTTTGCAGGTGGGTGAGTCAACTTCTAGGATTTTGATTAGTGTCATCTCTTTGATAGTTCTTGGTTCCACTTGGAGATTTCATGATCTCTTACTCATCCCTAGGTGAATTCAGAGAGGCAAGTGTCAAATGGGAAGTTTCTAGAAGATTCTCTAGGTTTCCACCTAGCCAACTGCCTCTGCCATTTGTCTGCTCTTGCTCATCACACCCTACAGAAGGGATTTTTAGTATGCATCACACTTTTTACATGTGGCAGGTGAGATGCATCGTACCCTTAGTACTAAGTACTCTGTATGGTCCTGTTTGACCAGTTCTGAGTAGTTTTTCAAGGAGAACTTTTGGGAGATGATGTAATCAGCTAACCTTGCTCCTTTAGGGTATGAAACAACACTTTTAGGGGCTTAGAAGCCCTTGGTTTATGGACATATGATATTGGGGTTGCAGTGCTCAAATATGTCTATAACAGTGGCCCCCTAAAGCATGAGGTCGTAAATCCTCTGATGTCGGGTGAAATGCTTTATCATGAGGATCCGAGGTTTTTCGAACTAAAAGGTGACCTGTAATAAGATACAATACAATACATTATTTTCATAATATTTTCATGATCTAGCTGAGGCGGGCATTCCCATGCTCAGCTTTATAAATTCATTTTCATGTACATATGACAGACAACCATCTGTGTGACAGACTGATGATTCTGGTAGAGCCATCATCCTTTGGCTTAGATGATTATCTGTGCAGCTATGATGTACATTTGATGTCTTTATTTTCTTGAATATATCGCAGCCTGGATGGATGAAACTAGATCTGGGGTCTTCAAACTCATTCAATCTTCGCCCGAAGTACAAGTCAATCCATGTGAAAAGATGTTCTAAAGTCAAACATGGAAATACATCGCCTGATTACCAGCCAATAATGTAAGTTGTTAATAGGCACGAGAGGAATCACCGATAATGATAATGACCCTCAAGGTACTGCAGTATAATTCACGTGGTGTGAATATGGGATTTGATGTTGAACGCCACGCAAAATCTTTCGGTCAAAGGTCATTGATGTAAAACTGTCACCGGAAGTGAGAAACTTGCCATTGAGGCATGCAAGCTTCAAAGTATTGAAAGGGTTGTTCCAAACTCGACTTCTTGGATAATGAGCTGATGTCGACAAGAAGTGACCCGTCATAGGAGGGCCTTAATGAATCCCACATCTACAACATGAAATGGAGCAAATGGTTTTGTGGAGGTGAAAATGATCTGATGATACAAGGTTCAGGGTGGCGGTCATGAAAGAATGAAGTGTGAAGGTATTGCAGTGGATGAGACATAAGCTAGGTTGGTGAATTCTCTGAGCGACTTCTCTTGAACATATGGGCGACACTGAAATGGATTGGTAGCGTTAACCCAAAAAATGGATGGTACGAATGACCAATGGTGATATGAATGATGAATGGAATAACCCAACCCGACTCAATCATGGTGATGGAGTGAAAGTGTCATGTTAAAGAGCGACCTGCTACCAATAAAGTTTCTTCAAGTTTTCTTCCCAATTTTTCCCCAGTCATTTCTGACTAGTACCTCTTTATTTTTGTCAAGCTTGAGGAGGATAACATATGCTTGTTCTATAATTTTGCCTTTGGGAAAACCTATCGCTATGTCTTAACGAGCCTAGCGATAGTGAAACTCGCTCTTGTCTGCATGGACAAGTTTGTCGCTATTGTTTTAACAAGTTTAACGACAAAGATAACTCGGTCCTTTTCAATTTTAGAGAGTCTAAAAAGAGACAGAAAGGCAACTCCAGTAATCCTTTTTTGTAGTATAATCCCTTAAGTCCGAAAAAGTATAAAATAATATGAAAGGGATGAATTTTTGATAGTTTTAATGAGCCGAACAAGACAAGCGCTCGATCTTTTTGTGCAATTATCCCTCAGGTCCAAAAATATTAAAATCTAGAGGAGGGATGGCACTTCTGATCGCTTTAACGAGCTAGAGAGGCCAATTGCTCGGCAATCTTTTCATATTTTATGAGTCAGATGAAAAGAGCTTAAAGGAGACTCTTTTTTTTAGGAACGAGTGATGTTTTCAGATAGCAGCTGGTTCCAGGTAAGGGTTGGAACTTTTCAATCACGACAATATAAAGAAGATGGCTAATAGAATCATCGTTGCAGCTATTCCTCAAAAGGGGTAAACAATCAAATGGAGGCATATGATTGGCTAGAAAGAGTGGAGGTGATGGTAAGAACACGACCAAGGCTCAAACGCTGATAATTATGTGATCGCAATGGTTATTTACCGACGGATCGGTTCATTTTCTAATGAGCTTAAACTCTGGGGGAACATTTTCTCATCGCTAGGTTTATTTTTTAACGAGCTTGAACTTCGTGTAAAACTGCTCGTGGCTTGGTTCATTTTTTAATGAGCTTGAACCATGCAACACCATATTCTCAGTTTCGGTTTCATGTTTACACAAACTTGAAACGAAAAACTATGCTTTTTATAAGTTCGCATGCCCCCAGCATAATGATGCAAATCGAGGTTCATGCCCCCCAAGCTTCATTGCTTTCAATGAGGTGGATGGAATGAAGGTTCACTTTCGAGATCTTGGAAAGACTCGACTTGGAACTTTGCTCAACCTTGTTTCATTTTTTAACAAGCTTAACACAAGACAAGGAATTCTGCTCAGATCCTTGGTTTCATTTTTTAACGAGGTTGACACCAGTCAATGAACTATCCTCTGAATCCACCGTATTTACAGTATTTGATAGAAAATCAAAAATTGAAGGATGATTAAGGTTGCTGGAATATTCTTCGTGGTAATCCGGAAGATGGGAACGATGGTGGTAATCTTCCCATGGTGCCTCTCCTATCATCATTGACTGAATGATTCCTTCGTCTATAGAATGTACATGCAACCAAGGATCTGAAGAGGTGCTATATTCCTTAGACCTATCTATCCAAACACTCAATGAGCATTGATTTGGGTTTGCCCCCCAGGCCAAGAAAATTGATTGTTATGATATTTCTATTAGGCTTGGGGAAATACTTGTCGATGATCCATGCTGACAAAATGTTCAGGAATCTTCTGAAGCTTTTAGATATAGAAGATATCATATTGCAGGTTTCCACCGTGGCCACTTCCACTAGATTACTCGGAGGCAGTAGAGAAAAAGTACCCATTAATGTAGGGTCTTTTAGGAGGCATACTCTGATATTTTGAAGCAATTGAGAGCTTCCATGGATCATGGGGATGCTTCCTGTAACTTGTGAAATGTTGGGGAGGAAGGTTTGTTGGTTAACAATTGTAATTCCTCCTTGAAAAGGAAATGCGATCTTTCTAAAGTATGTTGACACAACAACAACCATAGCATAAATCCAAGGCCTTCCCAGTAGTATGTTGTAATCGAGGTTTCCATTGATAACTTCAACATCAATTTCTATTGTTTTTCCCCCAGTTCAACTTGCAAGTTACTTAAAATCTCGTACGGGGTGTACGTCCGTCTATCGAATGCTTTTAACGTCGTTGACAATCGTGACAGGGGTGGTGAGCCTAATGTTTTCCAGAAACTCATTGACATAATGCATGTAGATTCCCCCTCATCAATAATTGTTCGATGAATAGTTTTGTTGACGGCTTTCACTTGGATGAGGAAAGCAAGTTGAGCTGGTAACTGTGTTTCATATCCTTTATGATTAAAGGCCACAAGATTGAAATTTTCTAAGTCAATCCCACCTATTGCTGATAATAGAGCCTGCTTTTGGGAGGGGAAATTTTGCAGTACTTCAAGTGTCGACATAGCAGACGATGATTGGACTAGATCCTATACTATATTATAATTATGTGTTGCTCCAGCACAAGGATTAAATGTCGATTTGTGTACTACTCCCTTTGGCGGCTTTTCTGTTAGCTTAGGAATGATGGGCGGCACAACGTCATTTGAAGTTGTTATCGAACTACTAGGTTGATCTGCAGCCTTGTTGTTCAACAGTTGTGGATTCCCATAATTCTTATTCCTTGTCGATATCAAAGCATCATTTTGTTGTTTCGAAATGGACAACATAAGCACTTGGGATGGGGAAGCATTGTCACTAGCAACTAGATTGCTTTATGGGTTTGGAAACGGATCAATCAATACCGCTGAGGTTTTTTAACTCTTGAAGAACTTATAAATCTTAGCTTTATGCCAACAATATCTCGTCCAATGGTCCTCATCGCAAATGAGACATGGCTGACTAGGTTTCGATTGCCCAGAAGGGTTTTCAAAAGATTTTTCAGGAGATGAATCATCCTGTTTCTTCTTTTTGCTTTTCTTTTTCTTCTTGCCCCCTGGTTTCTTTGGTTCTTTTCCTTTGTCAGTTGACACGGCATTAACCTCTAAGGAAAAAAATTTGGCATTTTACTTTTTACTGGAAACTGCAAGGGCTTTACCAAATGGGGCCTTTGCGGTTTGCGTACTTGAGGTGCCAATCACACCATTGTCGGCATGAGAGTCCCTATTTTATTTAGGAAGAGGAGGAATGGAAAAATCAGGTCTAGGAGCATCAGGAATTTTGTCATAGAGCATGCCAGACTGAGTATAGATCAAGTCTCGATATTGCCCACGAGCAATGACTTGCTCTTCAGTGACAACTCCTCCCTTGGCCACATCTTCTGTAATAGAGGGTAACAGTGACTTAATAAACCATTCAGCTAATAGCTGATCAGGAAAATATGTCTTTACCATTCGAAAACGACGCTACCACTCATGAATATGATCATATATGTGAGTGGCCGTCCACTCCTATTTCATACCTTATGGGTAATTGAAAATGGGTTAAAAAGGTGGTGGCGAGGGTGATGAAGTTATCGAATGAAGCTCTAGGAAATTCTATGTACCATTTTACTGCTGGACCAGTTAACATTCACTGAAAAAGGTGAAGTCTAATCGAATCATCATTGAGAGTGTTGGACGAATACCATAGATGAAAGGTCATCACATGATTCAATGGATCTTCACCCGGATTTCCATTGAATTTAGGGACATATGATGGAAGTTTATGAGGAATCGCTAGCCACCAAGGGGCATAAGCAATTGGATCATTTGTTAGCTGATTCAGATCTAGTAATTCTAAAGTTGCTATGAAAGGCAACTGTTGATTCAGGTTTGGTGAAGCATACCTAGGATAAGATGGGATCACCTGAGCAGTGAGTCTTTGCATACCAGCATAATGTATTTGATGCTGATAACTTTGATAAGTTTGATGGGCATAACCATTATGATATGATTGATAGTGACCGTTTTGAATATACGGCTGCCCATTACCCACAAAGCTTTGTTGCTAAGGTCCTCAGTAACCTTGTTGGAATTGCAGTTGTTGATATTACACCAGCCATGGTTGTGAAGCCATTTGCTGTTGTCCAATACTGGATGTTTGACCAAGATGAGGGGTGATAGTACCCATTTGAGCCTTAGTTTCTCCAGTTAAGGAGCCACTAATCGGTGATTGTGGTTGTGTCATGGAGACAAGAGGCTGTTGTATTACGACCTAAGAGACTTGAGTTTGACATACAACAGGCAATGCTTGTACTTGCGACACCATCCCAATAGCCAGCGTAGTGGGGATATTCGACACAGGTAGATTTGGTTGCATTGAATATACAACTCTTGGTTGTTGAGGCAGTATTGGCACCCAACCACTGGAGGTGATTCCAACTTGACCTGAATTCTATTGTGAACTCTCATGTGGTTGTTCTCCTGGAGGGAACAATGAAAGGGCATACTGCCCTCCATATGGCGGCAATCCAGTGTTCAAAGGAAAGATTGGAATCTGGAGACTAGGCTACCAAAATTGATGCTGTTGTGAAGGATCAATTTGCTGAGACTCAACATAAGAAATTCCATATATTATTCTGGACAAACAAACAGGAACAAACCATACTGTCAAAACAATCCCTGGGTGGACTTCATCTAACGGTTGAGAGCTAGTTGGGATAGATGGTATACCAGCAAACATTGTCGGAGTGGCGGCAAGAGGTTCTGTTGTTGCTGTGTCAGATGACACATTCCTAGATGTCGATGGTTGTTTAGACATATCGAGTCTATCCAAAATATTTCCTAGAGATTCTATAGGAACTTGCAATAAAGTATGACTAACTTCTGTCGTAGAAGGATATAGGTGGATCCTAGTTCCAAAATGCAATTGAGTACTGGATTGGAGATCCTCCGTAATCTCTTCTATAGAAATTAGTCTAGGTGGAAGAGGTAGACCGTCAGGTCCGTAAAATATTTATGGTGCCGAAGAAGGTGTAGACTCTGTAGCGACAGATGTTGGAGGGGTGACACCTTCCGAATCAGCCCTAGATGGAGCTGGTTCAGGAATAGAAGTGTTTACCATTGCACTAGGATCAGTTCTAATGTCCTCTTGTAACTTTGGAACTTTTTCTGTAAAGGCAGGGATACCAGAAATAGTTGGAGTAACTGGAGTCTCTGAGGACGTTGAAACACAAGTTTCAAACAAACCAGGAGACTCTGACCCAGTTAAACGAGTTCGCTTGGCATGGGATGGTTTGTTTTCCAAAGTCAAATACGGTTGACTTGTTAGTCTCCGTGAACGATGGAATTTTAATTGAATTTCTTCCACGATTGCGGTTTACTTGATCAACTCAAAATAAAAATGGGAAAATTTTATTCTGAATTAAATGAATTTTATGACACTTTGACACAACTTGCTTTTTCAATTTTTAAGAGTCAAGAAAAAGCTAAAGATGACTCTAGTCACCTTTGATTTTTAATAAGCTTGAAGTAACAAGTGCTCAGATGGACCTTTTCTTTTAAGGAGTATGAAAAGGAACAAAAGTGACTACTCTAGAAATCTAGATAGAGAGATTACCAAACATCGCAAAACTGCAAAATACTTTTTACAGTACGACAGTCAATCTTCCTGAATGCTGTGTTCAGTGCATTGCGATCGATAGGGCGGCAAACACAGCTTCCTAAGGATAAAGGATATAACCTATTGTGGTCTCCCAATATATACTCGATGGTACGTTGGAGCACAAGTCCGTACTGGCACTTGTCGTCTCAAAGAGGAGGAATCATCCAACCTACAATGAAAGCGATAGTTACTAGGCTTTACGACGCCGAAATACATCTCTAGCCTAGACTTTTAGATGTTGTGCGTTAGGTTCCAAAGAATTTTTATGTTCACTGAAATTTATTTTACAGTTGATCTTTCTCAACAAGTTTGCTTTAAGGTTCACCGCGTCATGTAGATATACAACTCCTAAATATGCAATCTAAGATGATAAACAGTCGTTTACTTTCTTTTTGCAATGAAAATTCTAGCTACTAAGGAAAGAGAAGTAAAATCCTTTCAACATAGAGCAGAGAGCACACACTAAGATGCACTGTCCTAAATCAATTTCCACAAGTAGTCTAAATGCAAATGCACATGCATGTTGTTTTCCGCTTTCTTAATGTGTGAATGACAAAAAGAACGCTAAGTATAGATCTGAACTATTCTTCTTTCACAGCGATAGTATTAACAATTTTGTTTTCAAAAATGAAAGGAAGACCAAGACGACACTTTGCAATTTCGAATTCAAAAATTGCTTTCGACGCTTGAAATACTATTAATTCAAATCAAATACAATGGAAAAAGTGTAATGGACTATAAAAAAGATGAAGACTCTTTTCTTTGACTGAAAACGACAAGTTTGATTAAGCTATTGTTTGCTAAGGAGAACTGTAAATGACAAAAAATACATAAAAACATTCACAATTATTTATCAATGGAGGCTGAATAATGCAAAGGAAGGGAGTTTCAACAGTGATACAATGATCAAAGACAACAAAACTACTGCATAAAGTTGAAGACAATAAAGAAAAAACCAAAATCTGGAGGCAGAAACAGTCTTATCTGATCATCGCACCTGTAACACAGGGAAACAAGGATGCATATCACCTACAACACACGGGAGGTGCGATGCATCCAAACTACCAATGGGAGACAATGTGATGGTCCAGGAACGAGACTGAGCTTGGTTTTTTCTCACAGTTTGCATCTGAGTTCAGGGGTTTAGGCTAAGTTAATGATAGGCAGTAAACACAAAGTATAGGGGCTGGTCTAATGAGGTTACTTGAGCTGCCACCATGGCACTTAAGATGTTTGCAAGTCAGTTGTTTAGTTCATAAACAAACTCGGATATTGACTAAAGTAGCGTTGATCTACTTTGCACTTGCATAAAAAATGTAGTTCGAAGGCTAGCTGGCTTAACTTCAGGCTCCGTCTGTAGTTTATAAAGCAAACAAATATAAACAAGCAAACAAGCTATTCGCTCCCCAGTGGAGTCGCCATTTTGTTATCGGGAAAACTAGTGTCCATTCAGAGTTTCTAGTCCCACTAAGATGGGTAGCTATCTTAGAAACAAATAAACTAAAGTTACTTGCATTTTCCTTTATGAGAGATAGATGAGAGAGAAGCAAAGAGTACCAACCTCAGTCTTTCGCTTGGCTCCTTGCTTGTTTCCTCCCTCCTTTGACAGAGCTTCACCACTCCTTCTTTACTTGTCCCACTTCAAAGAACACTTGTAGAGTCAAAGTAGCATAATACCATCAAATCATAGAGATCTATAACCATAAACAATATAGGATCAGATATATATTAACCATACAAATGCATATATCAATTCAAGATTCAAATATATACAAGAATATGGAGGAAAACTCAAATAACATTATTGATAGAAGTAGTAGAAGAGAGGATTACAACCCATTGGTCTGACCCAGCGCTATCCTCCCAGCATGAAAGCCCTCTTCACCTCATGAAAAGCTAGATCACCCAACACTATGATGTTCCACAGGGAAACCAACAACACTTCCTTACAAGATACGAAATTCTGGCCCCTCTGGATCTCTAGGATTAGGGATCCATATATAGATGTTTGCAGGTGGATGAGTCAGCTTCTGGGATTTTGATTAGTGTCATCTCTCTGATATTCTTGGTTCCACTTGGAAATTTCATGATCTCTTACTCATCCCTAGGCGAGTTCAAAGAGGCAAGTGTCAAATGGGCAATTTCTAGAAGATTCTTTGGGTTTCCACCTAGCTAACTGCCTCTGCCATTTGTCTTCTCTTTCTCATCGCACCCTACAGAAGGAATTTTCAGTATGCATCACATTTTTTGCATGTGGCAGGTGAGATGCATCGCACCCTTAGCACTGAGCAGTCTGTATGATCTTGTTTTGACTAGTTTTGAGTAGTTTTTCAGGGAGAACTTTTGGGAGATGATGTAATTAGCTGACCTTGCTCCTTTAGGGTATGAAACAACACTTTGAGGGGCTTAGAAGCCCTTGTTTTATGGACATATGAGGTTGGGTTTGCAGTGCCCAAATATGTCTATAACATGCACTACATAGAATATGAATAGATTTGAAAGATCTAGAATTTGACAATTTCCCTTCCCATTGATTAGCAGGATTCCCTATCGTCCCTTAATAGAATCTAGATCCATAAGCCTAAAACTTCTTATAAGCACACCTTTTCCAAAAAACTAGATCAAGATTCCAATAGTGCAGACAGTGTGTCGATGGAAATGGCACGTGATGTAGTAGCTTACATGGGTGTTGACATGTCATGGGTGATGTGGCATGTTGTTGTGGAAATGTGGATATGATTGAATTGATGTGGCATGTTGATGTCACATGATGACATGGAATTATTCTACAAAATTGATAATATGGAAACTTGTGTTTTATCCTTCATGGAAGGTGACATAGAGACTAGAACTCTAAAATTTGAAAAAAAAATGTTTTCTAAGTAATGTGAGTCCTAAGATGACTGGCACACCTAACCTATGGCTTGAGTAGCCACAACCCATGGGCATCTAAGCCATCAAAATCACTCGGGGATTGGACTGATCTTGTGCCACACCAGCCCTTAGCATGGTTGGATTCTTTCCCACAGAGTTTCAAACCAGTGGCCTTTACACCTAAAATTTGATTTTTTTTTTAAATTGGTTTTGGAGTTTTTCCATATACCAAAATAGCCCAAATATCGAAGGCAATGGATATTTGGATGTGAAAATAGGATTACGTGGAGCTAATGAGGATGACGATGTAGGGATGATAATGTGGAGTCTAGGATCACTTGCACTCGATTGTCCTTATCAAGAAAGGTGGCTTTAGTGTACTTCCCAAATGTACGCCATTTGCATGTATCTCTCTACTCTAGTGCACTCTTGGGAAGTCCTGTAGAAATCTGGCATATAATCTTCAAAGCTCCATGATGAAGATGGCCCAATATTCTATGCCATAATTTACTAATGTCTTGGCTTTGCACCGCCTCTTCTTTTGTGCTCAATCCTAGACAATGTTCTACATCCAATTGGTAGAGTTTCTTCACCCAAACCTCTATCTGCTTCACTTTTCCTGAGGCTATGTGACGAAGGAAATACTTTCCTTTTCTAAATATCACATTGTAGCCACGATCCTCCAACATAACAATTTAAACTAAATTTTTCTTCATACCCAGAACATACATGACATATTTTAATGTGAGAGGAGAACCATGTCAATCACACTATACCTTTCATTATCTCCCATCTCGATGTGCATCCAGAGGTCCTTCTCCTCCAAGTCACTAAAAAATTATTTGTTGTTGGTCATATGGAATGAGGTTGAACTATCTAGATACCACACACTACCCATCACCGATGTCACTATGAAAGAAATGAGGGTGAAATCCAACTCGAATTGTGAATCAAGAGCTTCACCTATTACTCCTCTTGAGGTTTTCTTATTGGCCTTCTTATGCAGACACTTCATGGCATAGTGTCCTAGCTCATGGCAGTGAAAAAATTTAATATTCGACAAGTCCTTCTTCATGCCACCCTGACTAGAATCTCCTTTGGATTGGAATTTATTTCCTTTCCCTTTCTTCACCTTTCCAGCTAAGGCACAATTCTCCTCATAATCATGCTTGGATGATCTTCCATCTCTGGTGCTTCACCTTATCTCTTCTTGCACTAAGTCGGACCACAAACACTCCCACTTTGGTAGATGCTCCCTCCCATTTACCAATTCTTAGTAGTTGTGCCAGCTCTTGGGAAGGCATAGAAGTTCTAGGTTGACCAGATCATATTCAGCAACTGTAATACCAACATTCCCAAGCTCATCTGGACATTGGGTGAACATGCTCAATTATTTTGGTATTGTTTCACCCTTTTGCATCATTATCTTCCAAAGCTAATCCTTTAGTGTTAGGTTCATGTGGTCATTGTTGTTCTGAAACAAGTCGATCAAGGCTTGCCACATTGCATATGGTGTATCCTTCCTGTGGAGGCTCAAGACAATATGATCTTGAACTCCTTTTAATATGATCCTTCTCACCTTTGCAACACATTTCTTCTACTCTGCCAAATCTTGAGCATTTGTTGTTGGAGGCTTAGGAATATCATTGTCTATGAATTCCTTCAGCCCATTTTATTCCAACATGACCTCCATCATGTCCTTCCAAGCAATATAGTTCGAACTACCCTCAAGGGAATATTTGAGTCTCAATCTGTAGAACGACATTCTGCTAGCTCTGAAAAATGATACTACAAATTCGATTTCACCTCCAAAAGACAAACTCATATTCTCCTCTTCTAGAGTGCTTTCTTCTCTTATACCATGTAGAAATTCCTTGTAGATTTAAACCGCTTATGTAATTTTCTAAAACAAAAGACTTGAATCTACTCTACTTGTCAGCGGAAACAATTAATCGATTGGGAAATCACAAATCATACAAGAGAAAGAATTCAATCAACACATTACACAATGATTTCCTGGAGAAAGCCACAACTAAAAATCCCTGCTATCTATATATTGCATAGTCAGAAAATATGAGAAGATTACAATGCTTTTCTCAAGCTCGAGCAACCTCTGCACTATCTCTATCTGTCTCACTGCTTCCTAGACAAGCGTAGGCCAATACTTAACCAAATTTTGGCTTTCCCAAGTCCCTATTTCCTTGCGTTGTTTCCTTGGGAATCATCCTCCTATTAATTAGGAAAATTCCTCAATATGAATTGTGCAATCCTCATAGACCTTCCTCTCATTGCATACACCACCTGTACAATTTGGATGATTATACAATTGATAGTGCATTGCCCTTGAACTCCAATCTCAACTAGGCAACTCTCATATGTGACATGCATGAGTTATTTACGAGTGAATCATCAGTTAACTGGTTGAACACATGAAGCAGCACCCCACTGTCTAACCTCCTACTAGTTTGTCCATCAATTGGAACTAGTTTAACTTACTTAATTAATTCAGTTAAACTGAATTAATTAATTACAACTCAAAATAAACTCAACCAGGGTTGTTATAAAGTAGGAGACACTCTACATGACTCAAGTTAGACCCTCAACTCGAATTAATTGATCCATCTAAGTCCAACTAACTTAGTTAACTCATACAAGTTGTCTTGTGATGTGGAATTACAATTTTATTCCTAATTTAGTTCAAGGAAAAATTAAATTAGGAATTTCTTATTGCATTTTCAACGTAATAGAATATGATGATGACATAAGAAACAAGATTTGAGATGGTCCAAAGAAGGAAAAAATATTGGAATAAGTGACCTTGTGGTTTGGGTATGTTATAGGAAACATCATGAGGTGAAATACTATAGAGGAAATAGCCTTCATGGAATACATGTAAATTTGTTGTAACAAAATGATATAGTTGATTTGTGCTTCTACGAATTCAATGCCAATTAAGATAGTATTACTAGCTAGTTTAATAGGAATGTGTCATAAAATTCATTGCAATTGAAAAGGGTGATGATCATATACACAAAGGGTCATGAATGATGGCATTAAATCTAGAGAACCCAACTCTTTCCAAATGTGAGTAGAAATAACACATGTGGAATCCCTTTCATCTATAATAAAATCGTGGATGATTAGATTCTTAATGGTTGTTGGTACCTATAATGAAATCGACAAAGGAATATGAAATTCTACCCTATCTAAGTCAAATGTAATCAATCTAGTGTCAAATGGATAAGCTACACCCAATGTTGAAAGCAAGGATTTTCTTTGCAAAGGGTGATTTTAAGGACTTCTAGGGCGAACATGGTAGTAGAGGACTATGCTAAATCATCCACAATGTTATAGTTATGGACAACCCTTGCATTAGGATTTTGAATAGTGTTATACAAATGCATATTTGATATAGTAATGATAGGCTCAACACTTGGTCATTGGATTATTGAAGGCCAACTATTTAGGGGTGCATATTTCTTATCTAAAGGTGTAGGCTTACACGGCATACCATATTGATGTCTCATAATCTAAAGGTTAATTTCCACAAAGTCCACATAAATTTTTTGGAATGAAGCATCCCTAGGAGGGTTATATTTTGATGGTTGATCACGATGATGTTCCATCATAAATGTTGTGACTAACCCTTGTTGAAGGTGAATAATGGAAGAGAGGAACCTGAACTAGTGATTTCTAGGGAATTACAGTAGCCTTCAGGTGAATAATGAAGATAATTCTATGAGGATATCTTGATGGTTCAATCAAACATTGAGGGATGATCAAGAGCATGATGAGACTCCTATGAGCACTTTTAGAACATGCCTCAAACTAAGTTTCCAGACTATATGGCACTAATGAACAACATTTTAGATTTTGAGCCTTCTATTTTTTAGAAGGCAATGAACTAGCAGGTATGGTGGAATGCCATATAGAATGAGTACACCTCCATAATGAAGAATGATGTTTGGGGCATAATGTCGATAGAAAAGGGAAATTAAGTTGTGAGTTTCAAGTGGATCTAGAAGATCAAGCATGCTTTAGGGAATAACATTCAGATTTCAAAGGGAGGTTTGTGGCGGGAGGGTTCTTTTAGAGAGAGGGAGTGGGCCATGAGGAGAAATTTTCTCTAGTAAACAAGTAAACTTAATTTATTGATGGAGGATGCATCAAATGAATGTGAATATGGCATTCCTTAATGGGATCATTAAGGAATAAGTGTACATATAGCAGCATTATGGATTTGAGTAAATGGGAGGGAGTCCCATGCATTCTTAAGAAAGTTGTGTGGACTCAAGTAGGCACCAAGAGCATGATATTCCAATATTGATGGATATTTGCAGAGTATTGGCTTCACCAAAGGTAAAGAAAATTATAACTTATATTATATATTTGTTCAAATTGATCTACTTATTTTGGTGTTGTATGTATATGACTTGTTTTTTTTTACTGGTGCATGAATGCTCATTACAAGGTGTAACATTATTATTTATCCAAATCAAAATAGCAAAGAAACATAAGGAAAGATAGATCAAAAACTAGGTAATAAGCTACTTTGAGTGGGAAACCTCCCTTTACATCACATAAATGAAAAATTCTTGGATGATTCAAATGACAAGACCACCTTGGTATATATAGGAGTCTAAAGGGTAATATAGTTAGGGCTTACATAACAATAATAATTTAAGGGAATAACAATAACAATAGTGGGTTTATATGGGAAAAACAATAACAATGTGGGGCTACACTAGTATTATAGGGACCTAACATGCCCCTCTCCTTCAAAAAAGTGGTTTCCTCAATGCTTGAGCATTTATGGGTTCTTATATATAAAATGTTCATCCTCCCATGTGGAATCTTTAGCAGGCAAGTTCTTCCACTTAATGGGATACACTAAAATTGATCAATTCCTTAGATGTTGGATTCTTGTTTTTTTTATTTCTTCAGGCTCCAATATGGTTTTTCCTTCCTCATCAAATTTTGACAATAAATTTTAAACTGGGAGCTTGTCATCTATAACCTTATTTAAGCATGAAACATGGAAAATTGGGTGTACTCACAAAGATGTAGGCAACTCCAATTTGTATGCCATAGTACCAATCTTTTGCAACACCTTGTAAGTACCATAGTACTTGGGTGATAATTTATTATCATTCCTTAGATTTCTTGAGGGACATTTGTTTATATGGTTGTAGCTATAAAAATACCCAATCACCCACATCAAAACTTATTTCATTGTGATGTTGATCTACCTGTTGTTTCATTTGATTTTGCACCAGAGACAAGTTATCCTTCAAGAGTTGGAGAACTCGTTGTTGATGCTTCATGTGATATTCCACTATTTGAACCATGGAATTTTCTCTTAAATATGATGTGATGCACAACGAATGATATACATAAAGCACCATGAATGGGATCATTTTCGTTGTGGTATGGAAGGAAGCATTATACCACCATTCTACCATATGTAACCACTTGATCCATTATGTTTGTTTATCATATACAAAGCAACAAATATATCCTTCTAAACATTTGTTCACTATCTAAATTTTCCCATCAAATTGAGGATGATAAGGTGAGTTATGAGCTTATTGAGTACCAAGACAAGAAAATAATTATGTCCAAAAATTTCTAGTGAAAATGGGATGTTTGTCACTTACAATAATCTTTGAGTTTCCCTATATATTTTGAACAATTTACACAAATGCAATAGCGACTGTACTGGATTTGAAAGGATGTCATAGTTCAGAAAAGTATGCATACTTGGTAAGTCTATTAACTACCACCATGATGACACTCTTTCCTTCTGACTTGGTCAAAACTATGATAAAATCCATTGATACCTCCTCCCAATGCTGACTTGGAATGTCTAATGGTTGTAAAAGACCTAGGGTTTTAATTGTCTCAACTTTATTTTGTTGGAAAACCAAACATTCTACCAAAAACTTTTGAATATCAAATTTAAGGTCATCCAAAGAAATTCCTTCTTATCCTTGTGGTAATTTTTTTAAAATATTGAGTTCCCTCCTATATTAGAGGTGTACAATTTCAAAAGAACCTTTTGTTTGAGTTGGGAGTTATTACATAGATATAAGTGATCTTTATACCACTGTGAATCATTTTTCTAGTAAATGTATCATAAGCACTTGGATCTTGCTACAACTTTTGAATGATTTTCCACACCTCTTCATAATTCTTCCATTCATCCCTGGCTTTAATTATCCAATCAGGTTGAATAATAAGAATGGTACAATGAAATGACTCCACATTCTCATCCCTTCTTGAGAGTGCATATGCAACAACATTTTGCTTCCCTTTTTTGTAGATGATTTTCAAATTCATAGCCCAACATCTTTGTGACCCATTTTTTCTACTCCTCTGAAGATAATCTTTGTTCCAAGAAGTATTTAAGACTATCATGATCTCGTTTTACCTTAAACTGTCTTCCCGTCAAGTAAGGGCATCATTTATTTAGGGCACGTAGTATTGTCAACATTTCCTTCTCATAAATAGGTTTTTGTAAATACTTTCCCTTGATTGGATGATTTTCAAAAGAAGTGGGTCTTCCTTCTTGCATTGAAACAACACCAATGCCATTTCCTAAGGCATCACATTCCACAATAAGGTTTTTGTGAAGTCTAGTGTAGCTAAGATTGGAGCTCAGTAAATTACCTCTTTAAGATGTTCAAGGGACATAATTTCTTTTAGAGTCCAAAAAAATGCATCTTTCTTCAATAATATTGTTATAGGTGTTGCTATTTTCCCATAATTTTCATGCCTTAAGGTTGTGGGGATTTTCCATTGCTTGATGGCTTTAATTTTTTTATGGCTACCTTAACACCCTGAGATACAATATGACCTAAATATTCCACTTCCTGTACCCCAAAGAAAAATTTTGAGGGTTTTTCATACAAATGTTTCTCCTCCAATAGTTTGAGCTCCCTGTCAACATGTTGAACATGTTCTTTCCAAGACTTATTGTAGATTAGTGTATCATAAAAAAATACTAACACAATTTTTCTAAGGAAGGTTTTGAAAGTGGAATTCATCGAACCTTAAAAAGTGGAAGGTGCATTAGTAAGGCCAAAAGGAATGACAAAAAATTCATAATAAATTTTATGAGTTTTGAATGCCATTTTTAGAATGTCTTATATCTTCATTCTAATTTGATGATATCTTGAACAAAGATATAGTTTGGTGAAATAAATTGCTCCATGTAGTTCATCCAATAATTCCTCCATGATAAGAATGGAAAATTTATTTTTAATAGTGAGCTTGTTGATCTCTTTATAATCTAGACACATACGTCATGACCTATCCTTCTTGTGTACCAATATAACTAGAGAAGAGAAATAACTTTGTCTAGGTTGAATTATATCCGCCTTTAGAATTTTTGCAACCATATGTTCAATTTCACTTTTTTAGGCATAGGAATATCTGTAAAGTATGATGTTTGGAGAAAACTTCCTGGAATCAAGTGAATAGCATGATCTTGGTCGCTAATAGGTGGGAGACCTTTGGGAGTCTCAAATACCTTGGAATGATTGTCAAGGACTCTTTGGAGATCTACAAAAATGGATGTCTTATATGTTTGAACATCTAGTGACCATAATTGTGCAATTACCCCTCGTTGTTCCTTCTTCAAAATATTTTTAATGCCATTAGAGTTGATTATATTCCCATGTTTCCCCATGATACCCCTTTGATTCAATTTCCTTTCCTTCCCAGAAAAAATTCAATAAAAGTTCTTGAAAATTAAAAGTTATCATCCCCAAAGATTGTAACCATTGGAATATTAATACAACATCACCACAACCTATTGGAATGGAAAGCATTAAAATATTAAATACATATTCCTCCATGGTTATATTGATATTAGGGAACTTCCCTGAGAATTTTATAGTTCCTCCATTGCAACCATCACTTGACACTCTAGTGTTGGATATAGAGCAATTCAAATAATTGGTTATCTTACACTGAATAAAATTACAAGTACTACTCGAATCAATCAATACCATTACGTTTTTCTTATTGATATATCCTTCTATATTGAGAGTTTTAGGAGTGGTAATTCCCACCAATGCATTACAAAATATGGTCAGATTCATTTATTCTTTTTCAACCCCTGGGGTTGGTTCTTAGTGTATATATTATTCTTTGGATATTTCTCGTTCCTTTTCTTCCTCCTCTTCACAATCTATGTAAAATAATTTCTTCTCACGACACTTATGACCTTTAGTGTATTTACTATTATTATTGTAACAAATCCCTTTTTATTTTTTTTCCTCTAATTGTTGTGGTGTCAACCTTGTAGGTTGTGGGAGGCTAGGAGCGGCAACACTTCCATCTTTATAGTTGTGAGTGATAGACCTCCTTATTTCCATAATTTTTCTTTCAACCCTGAATACATTCTCTAATGACTTAGGTTCCCAAAGGTGAGCCTCTTGTTGGATGTTATCCTTTAAGGTCCCTATGAAGACATCAATCAGATGCTTTCTAAAATATCAGTTACCTTGATATCCAATATTTGGAAGTCCTTAATGTGCTCCCCAACTTAACCCTTTTGTCTATGATTTATCAATTGGCTAAATGAGGTATTTCTCTTTGTATCCTCACAATGTGCTATCAATTCCTCCATAAATATTGTCCAAGTGACAAGTGATTTACGAGAAAAAAATCCATCAATACCACACAAATTGATTGGGTTCTAAATATAAATATGAAATGTGTACCTTTTGTTTGTGTTGCACATTGTGTACATCAAAAAACTTCTCCATCTTTCATATCCATGTTATTGGATCCTTGCCATCAAACTTCCTCATATCGATCTTTGGAATATGGTTGGTATTCAACCCAAAGTTGGAGTTTCTAAAATCATGATTCAAATTCCTTTTGTTTTCATCATGAGTTTCATGGAATACCTTGTCATCATTAGGAAGCCTTTCTTGTAGCAACTTTGTCAAACTTTCCTTCAACCCTTCCATGTCTACTTTCAAACCTTCCATATCCCCTTTTAAACCATCCTTGTCCCATTTTAGTTCATCTTTGGTTGCTCTTCGTGAGACCGAAATTTGTTGCACTTGGTCCCATAATTTTGATATATCGTGTTCCATTTTTTCCTCTTCATGCGTCATAGTATAACTTTATAAGGGATTAATGGGTATAGAATTATTCTTTTGGGGAGGAATTTTCGAACCAATTAACGATATATATGCTTCACTATGAATCACTTTAAATTGATATTTCAAACAAAAGTTATACAAATCTAAAAATACACACCTTTTAAGTGTTGGACATTGGATAAACCAATGCTTCTAGTGTGTTTCTTGACATGGACTAACTACCTCTTGTGGATCCTTATCTTTGGCAATACGAGTGTTGACTAACACCTGCGGGTTTTGGTCTAACGACAATCGTGATTACCAACATTAAGAGCTTGATTTTGAGCTTGTTTATCTAGCTGGCCTGGAAACTATTATATCTTTGTAATTTCAGACTCCCAAGGTTTGAAACTGCATCCTAAGGTAGCTCTATGTGTCTTCTTTCCAACACCACTAGTTATACTAAGAATGGATTCTTCAAGATAAAGTTATGACAAATATCCCACGATGACCTGATTTTGGACTAGTTCAGTAGAGAGAACTTGTACGGGATGTTGTGTGCCATTGTTTGGACCTTCAAACCTCTAAATACTACTAGAAAAACTAAAGTCCATACAATTTTGTTCAATTCTTATAGAATTCAAATATGATGCTTTAAGAGAAATTTATGACGATTTTCCCCGGGACATTTGTTCGAGACTGAATTATAGAGCATACAAAAACCATAACTTCCTTGGACCATATATTTGAAAATATAGCAAAAAAGGGTATGAAATTGTAACCATATGTTCATCAACATTTCACCTACATGTGGTAAAAATTTCAATGTCTGAAGCTTCACAAAAAAAAAAAAAAAAAAATAGTGAAAATTCCACAATATCCCATTTGAATCAGTGAAACCATAGAATCAAGAGCTCCAATACCAGCTGTTATGTATCCAGATAAAAATAGCTAGGGAACATAAGAAATGATAGATCAATGAATAGATAATAAGACACTTTGAGGAGGAAACCTCCCTTTACATCACATAAATGAACAATTCTTGGATGATTTAAATGACAATACCTTCTTGGTATATATAGGAGTCTAAAGGGTCAAAATATAATTAGGGCCTACATAACAATAATAATGTAAGGGAACAACAATAACAATAGTGGGTTTCCATGGGGCAAAAAATAAAAATATTGGGGCTACAATAGTATTATAAGTACCTAAGAAAAGCATACACGGAAGATGAGTTTAAGATTAAGGAAATCAACTTGATGCATTAAGTATTTGGGTTGGATGTTTGGAAAAGACTAGGAGAGTTTTTCCTTGGGTGTGGTAAATATGCAGTCTAGATCCTAAAGAGGTTTTAGAGGGAGGATTGCAAACTAAGGCCACACCCATGATCACTAATTTAAAGAAGGTAGAAATTTCAGATTCAAAGTTGGTGGATCCCACAATGTATAAGAAGCTAATAGGCTCCTTGATCTATTTGTTCAACACTAAGCCAAACATATGTTTTGCAGTCAACACCTTGAGTCAGCTTATGGTGGAGACAAGGTAAAAGGAATTGGTAAGAACAAACCATATGCTCAACTATTTGAGGGGTACAATGGAGTATGGTTTGAAATACCTTGAAGATGGTAGAGTGAAGTTGCCATGTTATTCAAACTCGGATTGGGTAGTTGGTACAGTAGACAAGAAGAGAAACTGAGGCTGTTTCTTTATCTTGGGATCAGTGATGGTATCATGTTTAGCAGGAAGCATACCTTTTTCTTACTTAGCTCAGTAGAGGTAGAATATATGGCATCTAGTACTGCTAGTTGTGAGGCCATTTGGCTTCATAATTCACTTAAAATTCATTTGATTATGAGTTGTAACCTACAATCATTTATTGTGATAATTATAATTGTATCAAACTCTCTAAAAGTATAGTGTTTCATGATAGGTCCAATCATATAGAGATTAGATATCACTTCTTACAAGATAGAATTCATAAGGGAGAAGTGAAGCTCCAAAAGTTTCCACAAATCAACAAGTGGTTGATACTCTTAAGAAACCCTTGGCAAAAGGGAAGTTTGAGGCATTTAGAGACAAACTTGGATTGGGGAAAAATTCCTTCCTTACTAAGAGAGAGTGTTGAGAATTGCTCAGATAGGAAATTTCGCACACGTTTAGTTTCAACATGTGAGAAGTAGTTTGATATATTTTCCAAAAGTAATTTTAATTTTGAAAAAAAACATTATATTTTGTAATTCATTTTAGTAGAAGAGTGAAAAATATTATATTTACCAATTGAGTCTAAAATTGTATGTAGACTATGAGTAATTTTAAAAATACATTATTAACTAAAACTATAAAGATATGGAAAGTAGAGGCTACATCACACATTTGAGTAGTTAAACAAAAGAGAGAGGGGGGGGATAGACAGCCAAGGAAAAGGAATTCCTAAGGAACATGCAATTTGAGACAACAATTCCATATTGATGTATGAACATCCATACGATCATATTAACAGTATCGTATGGATTTGTATTAATGTATATAATCCATACAATAGTAATGCAACAATATTGTACAACATAGAATTGTTGTTGTTGATTTTTGTAATAGTTGTACCATCAAACAACTTGTAGAAGCTCAAATTCATGTTGTTTTCTATATCCATGCATGTTAATTTTTGTGCTAGAAGTGGAGGTTTCCTTATAAAAAAATTTTAAAGAAATGAAAATTTGATTTTATGGAGTAAATGCATATGTATGAGAAATTAGTTTTTATGCTTTTGTTACATAATTTATAGTTATTGTGTGATTGATGATTATGGTTTGAAATTTAATTTCAACATTAATTAATTTCCACCATATCTACTTGTTTGATTGATATCATAAGGATGATGGTTGGTTAGGATGATTTTCCACCAAAAATGTTGTGAATAACCCTTGTAGAAGGTCAAGAAATATTTCTAAGAGCCTAGGTCACTAGTAATTTCTAGGGAATTACAATATCCTTCAAGTGAAGAAGGGAAGATAGGAGCCCCTATTGATATGTTAGGAGACCCTGATGGTTCAATCACACATTTAGGGATGTTTAGGAGCATGATGAGACTCACAGGAGCATTTTCAGAGAAAATATACCCCCAAAGAAGTTTCCATACTATATGGCATAGATGAGAAACATCCTAGATTTTGAACCTTCCAGTTTTTAGGAGGCAATAATCCAACAAGTATGGCGGGATGCCATGGTGGAGTCACTCCTCCATCATGAAGAATGATGTTTGGGGCATAGTTCCAAGACAAAAGGGGAAGTTAGTTGTGTGTCTCAAGTGGCTCTACAAGATCAAGCATGATTCAGATTATAGCATTGAGAATTTCAAAGTGGCATTTTTGGCAAGAGGGTTGTTCAAGAGAGAGGGAGTGGAATATGAGGAGATATTTTCTCTATTTGACAGGTACACTTCTATTATAGTTTTTATGTCTTTGGTTTCATTATGTAATAGATGATGCATCAAATGCATGTGAGTATGGTGTTCCGTAATAAGATCATTGAGGAAGAAGTGTACATAGAGAAACCTCATGGATTTGAGGTAAATGAGAGGGAGTCCCATGTATGCATGCCTAAGAAATCCTTGTATGGACTCAAGTAGGCATCAAGAGGATGGTATTCCAGGATTGATGGATATCTGCAAAGTATAGGCTTCACCAAAATTGAATCACATTCTAACTTATATTATATATTTGTTCAAATTTATCTACTTGTTTTGGTGTTTTATGTAGATGACTTGTTTTTATAGGTGCAAAGAAGCTCATTGCAAGGTGCAAAGTAGACATGGTAGTTGAGTTTAAGATGAAGGATGTTAACTTGATGCATTAAGTCTTAGGGTTGGAGGTTTGGAAAATAATAGGTGATTTTTTCCTTAGGTGGGGTAAATATGTAATTTAGATCCTAAAAAGGTTGTAGATGGAGGATAGAAAACCCAAGGCCATGCCCATAATCACTAATCTAAAGAAGGAAACAACTTCATATTTATATTTTGTGGATCCCACAATGTACAAGAAACTAATAGGTTCCTTGATGTACTTGGTTAATAGTAGGCCAAAATATTTGTCTTGCGATGAACACCTTGATTCAGTTCATAGTAGAGATAAGCTTGAAGCATTTGCTAGTAGTAAAAAATCTGCTCAAGTATCTAACAGGTATAATAGAGTATGCCTTAGATATCTGGCAGATGCTAAAGTGAAGTTGTAGTGTTATTGAAACTCAAATTGGGTAAGTACTACAATAAAGAGGAAGAGCACCTCAGGGTGTCATTTTATCTTGGGATCAATAATGGTATCATGGTTTAGTAGGAAGTAGGATTATGTAGCTCTTACTCATTAGACGTAAAATACATGGCATCTAGTACTGCTAGTTGTGAGGCCATCTAGTTTCGCAAGTTATTCACAACATTGTTTGATCATGTGTTATTAGCCTACAATCATTTATTGTGATGATTAGAGTTGTATCTAAATCTTTGAGAATATAGTGTTTCATGAAAGTTCTAAGTATATAAAGATTATATATTACTTTATATAAAACATAATTCCAAAGGAAGTAGTGAAGCTCCAAAAGTTCCCATAAATCAACAAGTAGTTGATATTTTGGGCAAGCCCTTAGCAAAAGGGAAGTTCAAGATATTGAAAAACAAACTTGGATTGGTGCAAAATTCATTTCTCACTAAGAGGGACTATTGAGAATTATAGCTCAGATAGGAAATTTCTCACTAAGAGGGAGTGTTGAGAATTATAGCTCAGATAGGAAATTTCTCACATGTTTAGTATGAACATGCGAAAAGTAGTTCAAGATCTTTTCCAAAGGTAATTCTATTTATAGAAAGAAAAAAGATCTATTTTGTTATTCTCTTTAGTAAAAAAGTGAAAGTATTGTATTTGGCATCTAAAATTTTACTTAGATTAGGAGTAATATTAAAAATAGAGTATCCACTAAAACTATAATGATAGGGTAAGGTACAGGCTATAGAGTAGTTAAACCAGAGAGAGTAGTACAATATTAACAATATTGTATGAATCTGTATAATAGTTCAGAATCCATATAAAGTCATAATAATGTTTTATGATAGGGAATTGTTGTTGTTGATTTTACAATAGTTGTACCCATCGAATAACTTATAGGAGCTCAAATTGAGGCTATTTTTGGTATTTGTGCATGCTCATTTTTGGGAAGCATGTGGAGATTTCTTTGTAAGTTTTTCTAAAGAAATAAAAATTTGATTTTATGGAGTACTTATCTATGTGTGATAAATTATTTTTTATGCTTTTTTTTATCTAATTTCTAGTTATTGTGTGATTGATGTTATGGTTTGAAATTTAATTTAGACACTAATTAAATTCAACAATCTACTTGCTTGATTGAGAGATCACAAAGACATTAGACACTTAGAGCTTGAAATTCCTATGCAACTATGTATTCTCATGTGGAATGTAGAGTGTGTGTTATACACATAATTCTTCCAATTTTTTGTGCTATTATAAATAATTTATATAAAATAGGCAAGTAGAAGAAATAAGTCATGAGGAGGACCAATATTCCCTCATAGAAAGTGAAATGAATAGACACCCTAGTTATATATAATCAACTCTAAATGATGAAGTAAATTATCCATGAAGTTATTCCCTCAGTATGCTAGTGGTATTATGGCTTTGGTGGTTCTTGTAACTCCATTATTCCCTCTCTGTCCCCCCTCTCTATTTAGTTTCCATTATTTGCATTGTGTATAGAAATCCCCCTGCCCATTGTGCATCTAGCATCAGCTGTTAGTTTTCCATTTTGAGATATGTTTCCCACATAGCTAGTAGGTATGATGTTACTCTACTTGGTGCAACTTTGAGTTCATTCCCTTGATTTCTATTATTTCATCATGCACAATTTCCATCCTTGCATTGTTGCTTCAAAGCATCATATTCCAATTTCAACAGCGTCAATGTACTTGATGGTTTTGGAATCACACTGCTAAATGTCTTGACTAAAACCCTAATTCTAAGGCGAGTTGCATCTTCCTTTATAATTCAAGTTTTTTATCATTCTCCAAACTCATCCCTATAAAACACACTTTTTGGATGCTTAGTCTGTGGTCGTAGGAAGGCCCAACTCAAGTAACAAACTTGACATTTTATTTTTATGGTTGTGAATCCCGCCATCAGTCATGGGTTCGAATCACCATCACATTTTCTTCATGTTATTAACTATAAAATAAAACTTGATTACAATATACATGCACCTTCTTTAATGGGCTAATGCTACTATGGCCTTTGCAGAAGCTACATTTATGTAAAAAGGACTTGTCAGAAGGTCCTACTAACAACAAATAACCTTCCATAAAAAATTCAACAACTACAATTTGGGGATCTCCTTGGCACCTGATAATCTTTGTTGGGTGTTATTTCTCTCCCCACGCATTTTAATTTTTCATTCAGAGTGTCTCATTAATATTATTGTCCATGAAAAGTGGATCTATGTGTTCTCTCTATTGAATCTATTTGTGGCTTTGTGTATTATCTCTTTGTGCGTGGTATTGTGATAGCTGCATTGTAATCTAACTTGCGCATGACAAACTTTATCCTTGACTGATAAATGCATTGTAATCTACCTTGAGCATGATAGAGGATAGAGTTTAGCCTTGCGTATTTCATACTCCCAATGTTGTGATTAAGGATTTACTCATGGTTTTCACTATGGGCTATTCCAATGTTGTGATTAGGGAATTCTTCCTGGTTTTCACTATGGGGTAATCACTGGTATTTTTTAACAAAAATGCATTATCTCATTTCCATCATCAACGTGGTGTTGAATAGCAAGGAGAACTATGGATAATAGTTTAGAAAGATCAAACACACTCTTTTTTAAGATTTATGAAATGGAATCTATGAAGGAGAAAAAACTATCACTAGCAAAGGAGAGGAGGAAAGTAGACCTAAGAAGCCCACATTAGATACAGAGCTAGTCGTATAGAATAACAAAGATAATAAATCTTATGTCCTTAGTACTAAATATATAATTGAAGAGGTGAGCCATTGTATTGTTTCCATTATAGATTCTTATGGTTCTCTAAAGAAGTTTAAAGACTTGTATGATTTACAGTCAAAAATGTAACTTGTTCAACTATTAGACAAACTCTTCAAGCTAGAGTTGAAGGATGATGACCCCATGGACTTAGATTTTGAAATCAAATACATCATGCATTACCCAGATGACATAGGAGTAAATATATACCTTCTTCTCACAAATTTCATCAAGGCCCTCTACCTTACATATTCTCACTACCTTGAATCCTACCAACTAGTAACCAATTGAGGTATATTACAGTTGGATCTTTGGTGGAGAAAATAGTGGAATGTGAGAAAGATTTTAGAAAGAGGAAGACAGTAGCTCAGCCTACTGGTGGGATCATGTGTCTTTTCTAGAAAGGGAAGAACCAATCACATGATTCTTCTAGAGGAAGTGGCAATAAAAGAAGATGTGGAAGAAGGAATTCTGGAGGTGGGAGTAGACACAATCAAGGTGATAGACCTGATATTTATTGTATTCATTGCAGCAAAAATGGAAATGATGCATTGACATGTAGAATCCTTTAAGATTAGAAAAAATCAAACAGGATAAAAAACAAGACAAAGGTAAAACGCCAGACTCGTTGAAAGGTAAAGCACCTAAATATACTCATTACATTGTTGCCCATTGCAATATTGGGGCAACTAAGGATTTATTGCATACTTCATTTGCTTCTTGGGGAGATGCATAGTTGTTGACATAGGTGAAACATCCCACAAAGACCATTTAGAGAGACCCTTTTTAATATTTCAGCAATGATATAATGACATAGTGTATTTTGTAGATAAATAAAGTCTCAAATCTTTATGACTTGCCACCATTGGACTTAAACTACCTATATTCCCTAAATGTTTTGTATGAAACACTCTATCTTCCATAACTATGAAGGAATTTGTTGTCCCTTGATCACATTCAATAGCAAGGCCACTCCATCCATATCATGTGGAAATGAAGAAACAAGGAAGCCTTTTGACAACATGGTTTTCATTACTAGAGTGGAGGGTGAAAAACTTGGAAAAACTGGTGAAGTTGAAAGGGAAATCTACTTATGAATAGAATTTGTCATACCTATCTCATCACAATGAAGGTACATTTCCATCTAGCTCTATGGCATGCTATATTTGTTCATATTAATTATAATGGCCTTTGTTTACTGAAAAAGAATGATGTTTCTAGTTTCCTTACTATTCCTATAAAATTGAAGCGATGTGATGCATGTATTCTTAGAAAGCATGAAAAACAACACTTCCATGATTCCACTTCCAAAGCATGTAGAGAACATGGACTAATACATTATGAGTTGTTTGGCCCCATGCCTATTACTTTGCTAATGGAAATAAATATATGATGATTTTTATGATGATTACACCAACATGTGTTGGGTGTACTTGTTGATTGATAAATATCAAGTTTTTTAAATTTTTTAAATTTTCATGTAAGGATTCAAAATGAAGCAAAATCACATATTGGCTCTCTTCGTATTGATAATGGAAGAGCATATAATTCTAATAAATTTGAAAGTTATATTTTCTAACATGGGATTCAACATAAAATCATAGTTCTATTCAATCCTCAACAAATGGCGCAGCTAAGAGAATGAATAGGACTATTTTTTAATATAGTTTGTTCCACGATGTTTTTTAGAAATGTAAAGTTGATGTTTTGGGATGATGTGGTTATATGTGCAATATATGTGAAAAAAAAGTTTCCATCACATGCTCTTAGAGATAAGACTCCTTATGAAATGTGGTATCGTTGCATGCCTTTAGCGAGGCACCTCAAGGTCTTTGGTTCCGCCTTCTATACATTGATTCGTAAGGAGTGAAGAAACAAGCTTAATGTAAGGATTCCAAAGTGCATTATATTGGGGTATTTAAATACCACTAGGGTGTATCATCTTTAGATGAGGTAAACAAGAATTTTATTTTTTTCCAAAGATGTAATTTTTCTTAATCCTCCAAGACTAACATAATTGTTGAGAAGTAGTTTGGTCATCTAAATATATTTACTCATATAAAGACATCATGAATTTGATGATGAGATTCAACATCTTGAAGGGGCAATGCCTATCTTAAATCAATCTCTAGAATATCCTTTTGATGCACCATCCCACCCTAATGTAGTCGCAACCACTTCATCAGATCAGGAAGATATTTTAAGCGATGTGATTGAGAGAATTGAAATGATATGCAACACCATCTCAATCAGCAAAGCAACCTAGACCATCTCAAAAAGGTCTACCAAAATGGCTCATCAAAACACTTGAAAGTGGTCACCCTGATAAGGCTTGAAATAAACGGACCAGAGGTTCCACCAGACAAGATGAAGGTGATGTAGATAATTCTAATTTAAGTGATGTATACGGTATGGATGTCTCATATAATTATGAAATGAATTTATTTGCTAATTTTGAACCAACTTATTTCGAAAAAGATACTTCTCATGATGAATCGAGAGAAGTTGTTGTAGAGGGAATATGATGCTCTCATCAAGAATGAAACATCGAAGTTGATATACCCTCTATTAAAGATCGAACCAATTGGATACAAGTGGATCTACAAGAACAAATACAAATCAAATGGCTCACTTGACAAGCACAAAGTAAGACTCATGGACAAAAGATTTACAAAAAATGAAGGCATTGATTTTTGGAGTCCACGACAAAATGGGCCACCATTCACACTCCCTTTGCTTTGGCAGGACTAAATGGATGGAAAGTCCATCAAATGGATGTGAAGACTACTCTCTTGAATGGAGACTTGAAAGAGAATTTCATCATGTCTCAACCAAAAGGATTTGATATGAAGGGACAAGAAAAGAAAGTATGTAAACTCATAAAATCCTCTTATGGATTTAAATAAGCACAATGAGCCTAGAATAAGAATTTAACAAAGCATATTTTGAAATTGAATTTCAAACACTTTATTCTTGATAATGTAACTCTGCTTGTCAAAAAAGTTGGAAAATTTGTTGTATATCTTGTAGTGCATGTATATGATCTATTGATGACGGGGGAACAATGAAAGTTATATTGCATCCATAAATAAAGAGTTGAAGAAAGGTGTTAAGATGATTGATTTGGGACATCTTCACTACAACTTGGTCATTGAAATGATTCAACATCCAAAGTACATATTCATCTTCCAAAATATGTACATTGGAGAATCGTTGAACAGGTTTGGCATCACTAAATCTATCTCTACTCCAATGGAATAGAATTTTAAGTTCACATCAAAAGGAGGGAATGAATTTCATGATGCAACCAAGTATAGACTACTTGCGGGAAATCTAATCTAATTTACCACCATAAGAACATATATTTCATTTGTTGTTGGGAATATCTTCGAGTTCATACAAAAATGTTGTGAAGGACATTGGTCTGTTGCAAAAAATTCTAAAATACTTGATTTCCACTCAATAATTTGGACTATGGTATTCCAAGATGAATGACTTTGACTCTATTGGATATATTGATTCAAACTTTGATGGGGATAAAGAAAATGGAGTATTTTGATTATCTCATAAGTCTTGGATTAACAATTATCTCCTAGAGGTCATGCAAATAGTCAATCCCAATAACTCTCTCCTAGAGGTCACACAAATAGTTACAGTCCCAGTAGATTCCACAACAGAGGAAAAATATGTGGCAGTTGCAGAAGCAACAAAGGAGATTGTGATGCTCTGAAAAAACTTGAAGATTTGTATGATAAACAAGTGTATTCTACTCCTCTTTTGATTGGTAGTACTTTTACATTCAAGTTGGCCAAAAAATCTAGGATTACATGATCCAACCAAGAACATAAACACAAGGTATCATTTGATTCAATATCATGTAGAGACCAAGACTATTCATTTGAGACATTTTTTCACAAATGAAAAAATTGCAAACATCTTCACCATAGTGCTCAAAAGAGAAAAGTTTGAAAAGTTCAAAATGATGTTTGGGATCACAAATGTCCCTTCAATTTAAGGGGGGAAATGTTAGATACATATTCCTTCAGCATTTTGTGTCATTATAACTAAATTGAACATAATAGGTAGGTAGAAGAAATGAGGAATCATGAGGAAGACCAAGAATCCTTCATTGAAAGTAAAATGAACAAACACCCTCTTTGTATATATTTAGCTTTGAATAATGAAATAAATCATTTATGAAGTTTTTCCCTCAAACTAATAATTTGAAGCTTTCAACCTCCTTCCATTTATGACATTCCTTTTTCATTCTATATTAGGACGCAAGACAAGACCTAAAACTTGGTCTACAGGGTTAATAGGTAGGGTGTCAAGGCATATGAGTGACACATGGTAGATATAGTACGCATGAAGATGTGGATCACAGAGGCCTAAGTTCAGAAAAGATTGGAAATATTAACCTACACATTGCTACCAAGCATATGGATCCTAAAACCAAGACAAATCTTTACTTTCAACTTGTCCATCTCATGGAAGTCAAATTCTAGGACTAATAATGAATTTTCTAGATTACAAACTATTTTTTTAGGGATATTGATTTGTAAAAAATAATTTTAAAAGCGTTGATAGTTTCGGTGCGAGTGCCAAGTTGTAAAAAACGGGGTTAAATCACTGACATATATAATATCAGCATTACTTTAAATTCTAAAAATAAAAATGCGCTAACATTTGGAGTAGCAGCACATATGTGTAAAAATGGTCAGTTAAACTCTAACAGTAGGAGTATCAACGCCAAAGGAAAATTTCAAATTTTTGTTTTATGTCCAAATAATGTGTTGATGGAGCACATGTCAGTAAATGAATGAAAAGATGTCAAGCGAGTGCTGATCAATCAGATGGAGATATGATGTGATGGGTGTTTGAGTTCTACCACCGAGACATGATGTTCAGTTAAAAGGTTATGATTACATGGAAAAAATTTATGTAAGCACTAGTCAAGTTGATTATACAATTTATCCATTGCCTCGTTAAATATCGTATGGTGTATGGTTAACTTGTTATATGTTTTATGCTAAGAAAAAACACATTGTTAGTATCCCAAATGCTTAGGATTGAACCCCTCTCATGTTCTGGTGTTAATGTTTAACAATGAAATCTATGGAAGGCACATAAAATTACACAAAGGAGAACCCAAATCACCCAACCTACTTGAAATCTATCTAGGAATTCAACAATGTTTTCGAGAAGCAGGGTAGGAAAAATTCTTCTCCCGCTGAACAAGTTATCATGATGGAGTTTCTAGGGCTTTCGCGGAGGGTTTCAATGGGAAGCAAGTAAGTGTTGGGGGAATCTCGTTTCCTGTTATCGATTAGGTAATTGTAGAGAATGAGGTAATTTCAAAGTTCACAGGCCTCCTTGCAAATGGAGAAAGAACCTTTAAGAGCCATGTTTCAGCTGGAATAGATGTTCTATTATTTCTAAAGGATGAGTTTAAGGAAAGGAACTGGCACTCCGAAATCCAGAGGTCTTGGTTGAAATATGAGTGGCATTGTCTCCTACATATTACCCAATCTTACTTCACATGTGAAGGATGCTACAATCAGGTGAATCTCTACCATTTCCGATTCCTAGATCACATAACAGTTTATTCAAGGATGAACACTCCCTATTTTATGTTAGAAGCATATGTATATTAGGGTTAGTTCAAGACCAAATGCATCTACTCATTTCATATATCATGAAGGTATGATTAAATTATTGATGGAAAGGAACTTGAGAAAGGTAGGGACGACTTGGGAACATTTTCTGTTTTTGGGAGGGTTTGAACTTCAAACTGGAAACCAAAAGGGGGCAAAAAGAAAGGAAGAAAAATTAAATCTTAAAAACCCCAAAACCTAGAACAAGGGACCTCATCTGTGCAAACAAGGAGTCAACAAAAAGTAGAATCAATTCCACCTTTAGTTCCTGAATTACCAAAGGTTTATACCAAAAAAAGTGAGAGGTTGAGAAAAACAAAAGATGCACCTTCTCCCACTGTACCTCTACCTACAGAAACAGAAATCATCAAATAGATAGAGAAAATCAAGGGCAAAATGATTGAGCCCAAGACACGGCAGACACCAATTGACAAAGAACTCATCTTAGTAGAGATGTTCAAAGGTGGAAAAAGACCACACATAAGGCCTTGGAATAAGATGAGATTGAACATAAAACTGAAGCAGAACCTTGAGTTGGAAAAAGAAGTCATAGATGTAGAAACAAACCCTCAGAAAATACTTAATCATAAATAGAGAGGAGTCCACAAGTTTAAAGAAAAACAAGAAGATCAAAGGCTCAAGGAAATGGGTTGCTACAGAGGTCTAGAGGACTAAGAGACAAAGGAAAACTAATGTTGACATCCTACTGGAAGCATCTAGCACATTTAGCCAGTTGGTCTTTGACGACATAGTTTTGATTCACAACTTCCCAGATGAAATTTGAGTGAAGGTTGCTAAACCTTGATGATCATTGACAGTTTCAGCATCCTTGCAATTTTGCAATCGATTTCTATAAAGTGTTGACAGCCAACCCTTCAGTGATCTTGATCCTTTCCTAGTTTTGAAAGAGTATCAGTGGATTGGTTAGTGCTGGAAGATCAGGAAATCCTGAAAGGAGGAGCATCATAACAGATGCCATTTTTGGCATGGGGACAAGGCACAAATTCCAAGAAACCAGACAAAATATGAGTCAACAATTTTGACCACAATTTCTAGCCAATATTTTATCAAACTGTTTTATCTTTAGATACAAATATTTATGAGTTTATGTAGTATATTCTTGTATTAAATATACAAGCTTTATGTTTAGCAATATGTAATTAAGAACATATGAGAAACATACTTTTTAGTTTGTAATTTTTCCTATAAAGGCAATCTCTTTAGAATGAAGAAGGGTTGGTTTTTTATTAGAAGACTTATTGTGCGTTGTATATTTTTGAAAGTTTAATAAAGGAAGCTTGATTTAGCGACATAGAGTCTTCTGTTTGGGAATTTGGATATGTGTTCTCTTGTTTCTGTTTTGTTTTCTATGTTGTCATATGTATGTTCTTCTATGATTGATGAGAGTAAATGAACAAAACTCATATTTATTATGCTATGTTTATATGTTCATTCATCCATAGTTTTATGATCTATGCTTTGTAGAATTCATCCTTGTGATACTCTTATAAGTATATCGTTTCCCTCCTATTATGCATTCCATCTCAACAATTTAAAATCTGAAAGTATCTCAACTACCCTGCCTTAGTGAATGTTTTATTTTGTTTTATTGATTAAACCAAATATTTGACTCCATGCCAATGGAATTCTATCAAATCCTACCACATTTTAAAGCCTTGTTACAACATATCTAGTCATTGTTTCAAGTACATAACCAGTTATATTGATTGGGTAATAGAAGGGACCCCCCTTCGAAATTGAAAGGGCTAGCTTTCAATTCAAAAGTGGTTAGAGGTTACCTTAGAGTTTTTCCCCACAACCAGGGTTTTCTCTAAGAGATAACAAAATCTACCTAAATACAAGAAGAAAGTGATCTTCAATAAAAACATTGCAACATCATTTGACATTGTTAATGTGGTATACACTTCAGACCTTAATTTAACAACTAAAATTGATTTACATAGTAAATCAATGTTATTTAACCCTCAACTTTCATGGAATTTATATTGAGTTATTGATGACCAAAAGAGGTGTGTGAATGCTCTTTGGAAAGTTGTGAAGGAAAGGAATCCAATGAAGAGGATTTATGTGACAACAAAATCAATTTTAATGTGTAAGTTTGTCCAAGAATATTAATAGTTTAAAACATTTGATGTAGAATTGGTTCTATATTTTTTATATTTAAACTAAGAATCAAGAAAGACTAAGTGGTAGGATCCCTAAGGTTTGATCCCCTTGTACTATATTTTTTTCTAGATTTAGATGATAATGAAATGAATGCCTATCTCTTCACCATTTTTCTTCTATATATACATATTAATCTTGTTTGTTTGTGTTACAATTTTCTTATTTATATGCGTTAATATAATTTATGTGGTTGTTATGGATACATATTCCCCACACTGCCTGAAATATGTGATCTAAAATTATGGTGTAATATCTAGAATCTCACTATATCAAGGAAGTAGTTTAGTTCTACCATTGACCAGATTGTACCTTATTCATTGAGGGAAATATTGAGGTAAAAAATGGGCCTTAAAACAAAAAATATAATAGCAAAATGAACTTTAAAATAACCAATAAGATTCAAGATGATGATGGCATCACTAGGTGTAATGTTTTTGAAAGGAAAAGAAGAAAAAATGTATTTTCTAATTGCATTTTCGACTTATCTACTTATAGGATTACTCAAATGTCAATTGTGGACACCAAAAACATATGTTTTCATGTATTTTCAATTTTTTTGGTGTGGGCCTACTCAAAAGTATGCATAATGGGTACTCGTTGGATATGAGATCTAATTCTATTTGAGTAAACTTCTAAGGAGATAAGTCGAAAATACAATATATATATATATATATATATATATATATATATTATATATATATATATATATAATATATATATATATATATATATATATTATATTATATATATATATATATATTTATTTATTTATTTATTTATTTATTTATTTTCCTTTAAAAATTTATAACTCTTATTTTATTATTTTAACCTTTATTTTATTATTTTCCTTAGGAAGCCCATTTTAGACCTCAAAATATCCCTAAAAAAAAAGTTTGTAATCTAGAAAATTCATTATTAGTCCTAGAATTTGACTTCCATGAGATGGACAAGTTGAAAGTAAAGATTTGTCTTGGTTTTAGGATCCATATGCTTGGTAGCAATGTGTAGGTTAATATTTCCAATCTTTTCTGAACTTAGGCCTCTGTGATCCGTAACTAGATTGAAAAATCTTTCAATGATAATCACATTCGAGAAAATATAGTTGACACGTTTCGAACCAGCTAGTGTGGTTCATCTTCGGGACAAGATGAGGAACCAGAGCATGGAATCAAATAAATAGATGTAGAGATAATTTTACTAGTCGTTAGAATATAACAACTAGTTTTGACTAAAGTAATCTTATTTATAGTAAATATATTTAAAATAAAGAAACAATTGATAAATAACTAATGAATAAATTTAAAATTATTGTTATTAATAAATTGTTTTAGTCAAAGGAAAGACCTAAACTAAATATGATAGAAAAATGATCAACAAGCATTAACAATAAATAAAATGAATAGTGATAAAAACCAAATTTAAAAATATATAACATAAATTAAAAATAATGGGGAAATTATTTTTATTATTAATAGTAATATTATTAATAAAAATAACAAGCAAAATTGATTTCATTATTAAATTAAAAAGAAATGTCTTCTTAACTTGAATAAAAATGATTCAATGAAATTTAAATTGATATGAAAAATTAAAATATAAAACAAATAAATAAATAAATCATTCAAAAAAAAAAAAACTTAGGAAGACAAGGCAGGGATCTAACACCTACTAACACTCCAACCATCGTCTCTATTTAGATTTATAGGCCTCCTCTCATTTTCCAAGGCCTCCCTAAACTTACGGTGATGAAACTGATCAACCCTTGCAATGACCCTAACCTCTTCAATGCAGATGTGATGATTTGTTTTCTCTGCATGTTATGCCTAAGTGGAGGAGTGGGACCTTCCATGTTTAATGTTGGCAGTGTGTTCATAAATCCTATGATTAGTTGATTGTCTAGCTTCACCAATATACGGAGTCCCACAAGAGCATGGAATGATCTAAACACCTTTCCCCTCTCTAGGGTTCACAAGGTCTTTTACTGATCTTAGAGAGCTTTGAATAGTGTTTAGGGGCCTAAATGTTGAAGGAACCTTATGATTTTTTAGGATCCACAATCTTATCTATGGTCCTTTGAATAAACTGAAGATGCACTCCAAAGCACTGGTCCTTAAGATCTTTTTTAATTTTATGACATTTTTCTACCTTAAGGAAAACTCTAAGACATTGGTGCCTGCTATAACCATTCTTATTAAAGACACTAAGGAGGTGGGTATTTTCATCATTGAGGTCGTTTCATCATAAAATCGCAACGCCCAAGTGGCTAAGGTGTTGAGAACTCCTAACTTTTGAGCAAGGAAATGATGCAAACTAGCATGAAGATATTACTTCATGTGAGTTTTCTTATGAAAAACCTGGTGGGAGAATGAACCATATTCTCTTTTCGAAATAAGAACGTTGAGAAAAGGTAGGAAACTATCAACTTCACATTCCATAATGAACTTTGCAGAACTAGATTGATTGTTAAGATGTTGGAAAAATAGTTCCAACTTTTCCTTACCATGTGACCAAATGACGCAAGTCTCATCCACAAACATTTTCCAAAGCTTAGGTTGAAATAGTGTTGAGGACAAGGCCTTGGATTCAAAGTCCTCAATTAAAAGATTAGCCACCATGGGGGAAAGGGGGGAACCCATGGCAACGCCATAGGTTTGTTCATAAAATTCTCCTTCGAAACTGAAGAAAGTAAAGATGAGACAGATTTCAATTAAGAAAGTTGTATATGGATCTATAATGTGTTTGATGACTTCAATGACCTTGTTTATGGGGATGTTGGTGTATAAGGATACCGCATCGAAACTCACCAGAATATCATCAGGATCCATCTTTAAACCCTTTAAATCGTTGACAAACAAAGACAAATCTTTGACAAAAGATTCAGTTTGGATAACAAGAGGTTTAAGCTTATTAGCTAAAAACTTAGCAAGGAGATAGGACCCTCCTATGGTATTGAAAATGGGACACAGGGGGGAAGGCTTCCTTATGGATCTTTGGAAGACCATAAATCCTAGGAATGAGAGGGCTACTGTCAAGTTTTTGTTGAAGCTGTGAATACCGGTGGGGAGGTGCAAAAACCGTCAAATTTAACTGTTTTGAAATTCCAACCCTAAGCACAAGACTTGCAATAAAAAACAATAGTTCATAATAAAACTCTTAATATAACCTAGCATGCCCCATCATGTCCATTTGTCACCCTTTTAGAGTAAATCCAAACCTTTATTTAACTGATTTTTGGGTCGAGCTATTTTTAGTTTACTTCGTTGCCAAAGTCACATAGAAAATATTTTGACACTTGCCTAATTCCCACAAACATGGAATATATCTACTTCCACATTGAATTAATGGCCAAGGATTGCCCCGAATGCCTCTAAGGTTGTATAGGTTGGTTCAAGTTCCCATCTAATGAATGCATGGTCCTTTGACCTCCCAAAGGTCTCATCAGTCACATAGGATCCCACTAGTGGATGAGGAGAATTCACATTGAATCTAGTTCATTATTCAAGCTTGTCTTTCCTACAAAAAAAAATGTGGAGTTGTTTTACAAAAAAATAGATAATTGCAAGATTATGCTAGAGGAATGAACTTAGGTTTCATATCTCTCTCTCTTTCATCTCTATCATCTACTTGCTCCTACAAGCTTGTGTTCATTCACCAAATAGCCAAAAAAAATCATCTATTAAAATTATAGGGAGCTTTCAAAGAGGAAAAATGACCATCCCAAGGGAAGTTTTGGAGCCCACTTGCTTCCATTCACTCTTATCAAGGTGAAACTACTTCTTTTGGCCTTCCCTTTAGACAATAATATGAGTAAGTATTTTTCCCTCCATTGCTTTTCATTTTGAATGGTGTTTTTGTGGTTAAATTCTTAATTTAGTTGAATTTATGCCCTCTTATTATTTATTTGATGCTCTAATACTCTCATGCTTGTTGGTTGTAATAATGATTTAAGAAGCAATCAACAAAAATAATACTACTCAAAAAATTAAGAAACCCCAGAAGGGGAAAATATATTATAAAACCATGTTCATGTGTGTTGTTTGTACTATACAAATGGTCACTATATAAATGACATGTGATAATAATAAAAAATTGTTATGATTAGATTATTGGTTCAAATCAATTTCTCAACTTCCACAATAATATCCCTATGAATCTCTCCTTAAATCTCTAAGACAATCTTCATCTCTAACATCACTCATTTCTCCTAATATCTCATGCTTCTCATAGACTTCTATGTTTGGTCTACATCATTACATCTAGATATTAAATATTATTCACAACTAGGAGTTATACCTTCATACTCCCCTTAACAAGCACTTATGAATTCTCTATCTTCAATTGTCCTTTAAATTGGACATGTCTTCATGTTCTATCTTCTGCATCTTCTTTGGAAATTCTCTTTCTTCTTCATTTATATTCAACTTATGGCTTGTACCTAAAAATATAAATAATGTGTTTGTTGAAGTCCATATAAAAAGTAACCATCCACCAGATTACATGGTTGTCAGCCATCGTAATCTGCTAGTTCTCTAGGAAACCTTTTCTGGTGCATGGTTCAACAACGTCTCTTTATGCCTTTAACTCTCTCTACAACATCATGATTCATCAACCTAAGTTTTCTCACTTACCTGTAATCATACCTGGGTTTTCTTGTATTAAACTTAGCCACACAAAATTTAGGTGGTTTCATCTTACCACTAACATACAACTTATGTAAAGTAAAACCTGATGACCACAAACCTGTTGAAAAATGTAACTAGGTTTGGTCTCCATAATGACATGTGTAAATGTGATTTTATGTAATTGATGTAAATAA
Organism: Pinus taeda; assembly: GCA_000404065.3. Classification (NCBI taxonomy): domain Eukaryota; kingdom Viridiplantae; phylum Streptophyta; class Pinopsida; order Pinales; family Pinaceae; genus Pinus; species Pinus taeda. The sequence continues at coordinate 157,000 of APFE031712597.1, forward strand.
GAAAATTAAAATTATTTTTCTAACGCTTGTCTCATGGATTTCATGAGAAAGGAATTTTATTTTTAGTAATATCTCCCATTGTGAGCCCTTAGGATTGGTCATAAAGTCAAAAAGAGTCAATGTCATGTATGAAGAACCCTTCTTGGGCATGTTACATTTGTATACGAGTCAATGAAAGTGTCAAATAGCCCTCCAAGACAATCACAAGTCACCTCCTTCAAGTCGGCTTCAAAATAATAATGAATTATTTCGAAAGGACACGTCAGCTCACCCTTAGTTCATGTCGACTCATTATGGAGGCTCCAACGACTATAAATAGGCATCTTGGCCTCATTTTAGAACACACAATTTCATAGAAGCAAGTCTGAAATTACAAGGTGCAAAGATCACCTAAGAAGGAGTCTAATCATCAACAAAGAAAGAGGAAAGAAGAGCGAAGTCTTTGGTGCTATTTTTTGGGTCTATTTTGGGCGAAGTACACTCCACACATGTGAGAATTTGATGGTGTCTATTGCAGGAAGAGAAAGTTACCACAACCACATTGTGAAGATAGTTTTTGGGTGAGGAACAAAGAAGGTCTCAAGCCAAAGTGTCAAGAAGAAGTCTCCTTCAAGAGCGAGGATAATCAAGAGACAAAGTTGATCATTGTCATGTACTAAGGGTTCCTGAATTAGGGCCGAGAAATTGCAGATCTGAAATAGAGAAGAGGAAGCCAAGGTATTCATAAAGGAAGAAGGAACAAGGAGTTTGACTTTCGTTGACTCAAGAAGGAACAGGAAGCTTTGTTTATTGGTCTTGGAGTGGAAAGTAGGTCAAGGGTCTTGGTCTTAGTATTCTTCAGTTGAAGTCTCTATAAGAAGAATTTGTTCGGGTTTTCCTCTCAAGTGGGAGAGGTTTTTGCCTTGGATGATAGCCTATATTTTGTGTCTCTTGTCTATTTCTGGTTTATGCATTGGTATTTGTTTGATGAATAATAACATTATACTAAATTAAGTAAAATAACATCCTAATGTAATAAGTAAAAAGCATTCACAAGCAATTATCTAAAGTAGAGAAATCATTTAATCTCAATGCCCTATATTTCTCAATAAAACCTTCCTCTCTCACAACAATCGCTACAAATGGTTATTAAACACCACTTCTTCCTTTAATACAAGGGGTCATTCAGCACAACTATCTCTTCAATAGGGTTAGACTTTCCTCATTAAGGATTGCATTGACACAAAACATTCAAATTCTATTAAGGCATTTCTAGCCCTTTCCTTTGCATATCAATACAAGCATTCCCTTTCCATATGTTGAATAAATTAGGGACCATTAAACTATTTATGGATGTTGTCTTCATGGATTCACTGCATATGCATCTTAATTCTGAACACATAATATTATTATTTACATATCTTCATGTCCTTCGACCCATATCTTCATCTTCCTCTTCCTTCTTCTTTCTCTTATCTCTCCTTTTTTGGTTGCTTCTCTTTTGTTGTTTCATTCTGTTTCATTCTTTTCTCCTTCTCAAGTCCGAGGTTTTATTCTCTTTGTTATCATCTTCATTCATCTTGCATCATCTTCTTTCTATATCTTTCTTGCACTTCTCATCTTCTTTATCATGAATTATTCTTCTTATTCGTTCTTCATTGTTTTGCTTCATTCATGAAGTCATATTCATTCTTATCTCTTTATACTTCATCTTTGTCATATTCATGGAGTCCACTTCTTTTTCTCTCTGTTGCATCTGTTTTTGTTATTTTCTTACATAATTCTTCCTTTTAATCTTCCACTATAATGCTTGCATAAAACTATTTCTTTTAGGAAGGACGTCTCCATCCAACAAGACACCTACAATATTCTTCATTCCCCTGCAATTATACGTTCATAAAGTATGTTTCTTCGTTGAAGTGATATCAAGATCCAACAAAGAAACCTATGTCTTTGGCTTGTCAAACTTAATTGACACACCAACAGCATGACTATAATTTTGACTTGTCGAATATCGCCAATCATGCACCCTTATTCACTACAACAAATTTATTCTCTTCATAATATGTGTGTCTTATAAATAATTTTATTGTTAAAATGGCCATTTCCAACATTTGCTCAAACTTTTAACACTCTTAATTACAAAATCATGATGCTAAATTGCTTTTGACTCCAATGCATTGTAGACTTTAATTTCAATTTACTCTGTTCTAATCAAAATTATAAATTTGACTCAATTATTCTTTCAACTTTGACTCAACCTGAATTTAATTTTAAATCAACTTTTCAATGACCTATGATGCCTTTAACTTGACTAACTTCATTGAATAAAAAATTATATAGACACTCATTATATAAATGCTTCGACTCTTTCTATAGTTGCTTCAAGCAAAGAACTTCTAAGTACCCATCACGATGACAAATTTTACTAACAGTCATTGCCTTGAACATTCCTCCCTACTTGAATAAATAGGCAATTCCCGGAACCATTATGAAACGTGGAATAGACTCACTATGATCTGACAATTATTTGTTGAAGATGATAATAAGCTTGATGTGACCAATGTGGACTGATATGAAACTTTAACTGATTACCATAGATGTTATTATTTAGATCCTCGGAATTATGCCATCTTCTCATTATATGCCTTACTTGTATCTAAATCTAGTTATCAATTCAAAGATCATCATATATTAGCATGCACATGAAACTCTACATCTATCATGCTCGGGAACATATTCATAATATTTTTGTTTTTCCTCTTTAATGTTCTTCATTATATATTCTTTTGTCCCTTGCTAGAAATGGATGATGATAGTGGTTTTCCTTTGTCCCTTTTATTTCTTTAATCCGAACATATGTCATGATTGCATAAATTAAAAAAACGCCTCCATTTTTGTTACAGTCAATATATACAGTGTCACTATCCATGTGGAGTTAGTTTCTCCTTCACCAATAGTTGTGGCAGTTTCACTATGGCTCAAAACCACTGCAATGGTAGTATATATAGTCTGGCATTCTTTAGAAAACTTGGTTGCACTGTGAACTTGCCCGACAATGGATGGTAACTCCACGTATATTTGACAGTCATCAAGCATGCTCTTTGCTTGGATCTCCCTCCGCAACCCTTGAAACCTTCCACTCGTGCCAACCTGTTTCAATCAAAATGGTTTTCAATAACACGTTTACATTTACATGACCCAAGGATGAATTATTGGCTCTGATAAAAAAAAAATTGGTTCTAATAGCCATCTAAGAAGCAAGGGACATAGAGAATAATATGCAAATTAAGAAATTCTTGAAGGGGAAAATAGATTATAAAACCATATTCTTGTGTGTTGTTTGTAGTGTACATATGATTAAAATATAAATTATATATGTGGCCATAATAAAAAAATGTTATAATTAAATTTTTTGTTCAGCTAATTCCTCAACATCCTTCACAATATCTCCATGAATCTCTCTTTAAATTTTTTAGACAGTCTTCATCCCTAAAATCATATCAATTTCTATTAATCTTTCAATCTTCCTCTAGAATTTTGTGCTTAGTATACATCACTACACTTTAATTTAGATATTAAATATTATTCACATGTATAATTTATGCCTTCAATGCTTGTCCCACAACCAATGATTATTTGAAGTTTACCTCAGCCTTCACTAAATCAAATATTTTTCCCAGCAATGCAATAAAACCCACATATCATATTCATATCACTTTGGTTTTCAATCACCATGTCTCACAAAGATTTTATTTTTTTGTGCTTATAGCTAACTTTTGATGGTCTGGAAGATCATTATTACATTTGTAGTTTCACTCTTCACCTGTAAGCAAATTTTCAAAAAACAACATTTTTTAAAGCCAAACATTTCATACACTTGCTAGCCTCTATTCCATGATATTTGAGTGGCAAAACCTTCATGTTCTACATGACCTGCATTGGTGTAACCATGTTAGTGTTGCATCACTTTCTTGCTCGGGTTTTATTTTTTGTATGCATGATTGAAACGTCATTATAATTTCCTATGCCAGTCTTTCCAAATTCAATTTTTTGGCAATAGATAGTTCTCTTACGGAGTCTGATTAGCAATTTTTAATTTTTCAAGAATTATCTATGGTTGTGTTATCACTAGGCTAGAACAAGTTGGGTTGTGTCAACCTCTAACCAAGTGTAACTATTTCAGACCACTTAAACTGGAATTTAGTCTTTCCAATCTGAGATCTGTTCCTACTGTTCTTCTAACTAACAGAGTTTTCATAGGGATTTTCTGTTTTAACATAGTTTAGATACAAATAGGAGTCACATCTAAACATAATTTATCTAACTGTCACAATAATTTAGGAAAATTGCAACTGTTTATAGTGTTGCCATTGTATTTGTGAAAATTTAGAACATTCGGCCTTTCGAATCCTATTGTGCTATTTCTGGCCTTCAAATAAGCAATGTTTCTTGTCTTGCTAGTAAACATGTCATTTGTTGATTAAAACGTGTTTGAAAGTGTCTCCATTGTCCTTTGTGTCTTGCCATCCTATTTTCTCTGCATTCTGTTTGATGACTGTGTTGTTGGATATACACCGAAAAATACCCTCAGTGTCGCACTGAGCGAAAATGAAATAGATGTTTTAATGTTCATTGATCTAGGCTATTGATTCGGGCTGATTCAATCCGAGTTGTTGATCTGGGCTTGTTGGTATCGCAATTGCAATATAGGAGAGGGCCTTTTCACCATATTTCATAGTGCTTGTTGATTGTCCAAACATGAAACTTCAATAAAGCATGACACATAAAATATCGCATCTAGAACCAGGACTCGCATATCACCATCGAAAAGGGAAAAGGAGCTTTAACATTGATTTATGGTGATTTCCTAATATGTCAGGCTTGAAATTTCTCAAAACCATAATACATAATTTTTTCTGGTCCATCACAATCGCAAGTCGAAAGGGAGTTCGATGGAGGATGGATCTATGGTTTGTGTGATCCCCGATTGCGTTATCACAATCAGTGAGGGGAGGATTTATCGCAATCGGCGGGGAGAGAACTATCACAATCGGCGAGGGGAAACAAAACTTTGCTATATCGGTGGAGAAGGGCTTTGCGATATGTGATATCGCAATTGCAAAAGTTAAAAAGGGAGACAAACAAATATGTATCACAAAAAGGGAAGGGGCCAATAGCAATTATGGTTTGTGGGTCCCGATGCTTAAAAGGAGTTTTGGCATGATTTCAGGATGTTTTAAAACATTTCAAAGAGGAATGGGAAACACAGCTAGAGTTGGATATACAAAGGGATTTCGGCTAGAGTTAAAAATGTGTCACTACGGATAGATTTTAAAAAACAAAGGAAAAAATGGGGTTTGTGAAAGAAATGGGTTTTAGAGAATATGGGAATTCCTCCAAAACAATTTAAATTGGACCTACTCTTCGCCCTTTAATCTCCAATTTTCAAAGCACAACAACATCTTTCAAAAAAGCAGCAAATAGATGCAAATGGCTAATCAAACTAAAAATTATTTCTAGGGTTTATCATGGATAACAATGGCTCCAATGGGGATATTGCGCCCCTATGGTGCAACAAAGAACTAGTAGACCAGTTGCCTTATTGAAAACTAAAATTTGACGACATAATCTCGAAGTTTTTAATGACCTTCACTTCAGGCTCAAACTTGTCAAATATATCATCCACACCTGCAAATGAGAAAAATAGAAAAATGGAATATATACAATGGTGTTTTTTCCAACTAGATCAAGAGATATAATGTTTGAGAAACCTACCATTAACAGGTCTTCCTGCATATATTTGACCATCCATCTCTTGCAATATAAATGTATTATTTCCATGATAGGGTGAAATCGTATACAGCCTCCCACTTCAAAACTACATCTTGAGGACTAAAATTTTCTTCTTTGATATTTTTGTCAAAAGTCTTTTTAATTTTGTTCTAAGATTGTTGATGATTGTTGTAAAATTATTCTCTTTTCTCCTGTAGAGAAATTAGTTGGTTGATCCTCCTTTGGATAGCATTTGGTTCTTCTTCTAGTCCCTGCAACAATTTCATGATTGGAACTCTAAGAGAACTAGGGAAAATAGCTTCAGTTCCATAAACTAATTCATAAGGAGAAACTCCTATAGATCTTTTAGTACAAATTATGTCAGCCCGTAGAGAAAATTTAAGCTTTAAATGGCATGACCTTTTATTTTCCTACAAAATATTTTGATGGTTCTAATTAGGCTTTTGTTCGATGATTCGGCTAATCCATTACCTTGGGGGTAATAAGTTGTAGAATTACCAACAATTATATTATATTGGTTACAAAAACTTACCAGCATTTTTGATTTGAAAGCTTGAGCATTATCAGTGATGATCTTCATGGGGCAGCCAAATCTTGACATGATGTTATTCTCCAAAAATTGAATAATGAATACATTTGTAGCTTGTCTTGTGGGAATTTCTTCAATCCACTTTGTCAAGTAATCAGTGGTTGTTAAGATCCACCGATGTTGTCCTGAAGATATAGGATGTATTTCGCCAATAAAATATAAACCCCACTACTGAAAAGGGGCTTCCATAAAAACAAGTTTCAAAGGCAATGAGAGTAATTTCCTTTTTCCTTCAAATATTTGACATTCATGACAACCAGCAACCTTTTTGTATACATCTTTGAACATTGAAGGGAAATAAAATCCTACTTTGAGTATCTTATTTATTATTTCTCTCTAGTAATGATGTCCTCCACAATCACCTTTATGAAACTCTTCAATCACCTTTTTCCACCTCATCTTCCAATAAACAGTTAAGAAGTATTCCACGTGAATCTTTTCAATACAAACATTTATTCAAAATACAATATCTCATTGATTTCAACTTGACAAATCTGGATTTTGATTTTGTTAGTTCAGGAGGAGCTCTATGATTTTGCAATACAAAGATAACATCTTTATAGCAATTTGACATTGTAAACTTTTCTTCAATAGGGATCAGTTCTTCATCTTCGATTGTATCTGAATTTTCTGCTAGGAAATTGATATCTAGACAGTCAAAATTTGATTGAGTCATCAAATTTGCCAATCCTTGTTCTTTTACCAATTTTGTAGACCTAATTTCCAAATCATACTCTAGTAGAGTAGTAATCCATTTACTCCTTTTACCATCTGGATCATCTTGAGTTAATATGTCTTTTAATACAGCATTTGGTACATAAGAAACAATGTGTGAATGAATAACATACACCTTGAAATCTTTAAGAGATTTCACCAAAGCATAATCTTGCTTCTCCATGATGTTATATTTCAATTCAGAGTTTCCAAGTGTTCTACTGAAAAATGAAATAGGTTGTTCATAACCTTGTTGTCCTTTCTGCAACAATACTCCAGCAATTATATGTTTTGAAGGAAAAAATAAAAACCAGAAAATACTTTGAAAAATAAGGATTTATGAGGACTAGAGCCTGAGTAAGAGCCTTTTTTGTTTCTTCAAATGAATGCTTAGCCTATGTTATCCATTTAATATCATAATCTTTCCTAGGCATCTTTGTGATGTGTTTCAGAATTTCTACAAAGTTAGGAACAAATATTCTCACAAAATTCACTTTGCCTAAAAAATATTGGATTTCTTTTCTATTTCTAGGTAGACCAATCTTTTGGATAGCAAAAGCCCTACTTGGATCAATCTTAATTCCTTCCTTTGATATAATATGACCCAACAACTTTCCCTTTGTCAAAAAAAAATACTCTTAGTAGGGTTTAAAGAAATAACGAATTTTCTTCATTTTTTAAAGACTCTCTCCAAGTGATTGAGATGTTCTTCCTCTTTTTTAGAAAAGACAGTAATATCATCCAAATATACCACTACAGAATTGTTTATCTCATCTACAAATTCAATGTCCATACCTCTTTGAAAAGTTGCCCCTACATTCATAAGTCCGAAGGGAATTTTTGCATACATAAAAGTTCTCCAGGGTGTGGTAAAAGTTATCTTCTCTTCGTCATCATGATGTACCAAAATCTGATTGTAGCCTGAGAAACCATCTAGCATTGACATTATTTGTGATCCTACAATGTTCTGAAAGATATAATCCATTTTGGGAAGTGGATAATTATCTTTTAATGAGGCCTTATTCAAGTTCCTAAAATCAATGCATATCACAATTTCCCCATTCTTCTTTCTCATAGGCACCAGGTTAGCCAACCAATTGGAAAATATCAATGGCAATATGATATTTGTTTCAAACAACTTTTTGATCTCCTTTTCAATCAATGGCAAAAGTAATGGATTTATCATTCTTAGTTTTTACTTGAAATATTTTTCATTTTCTTTTATTGGTATTGTATGTTGAATAACATTTGGATCATGGGAACGATCCAAGGACGAATCTTGAGGAGAAAAAATGTATAGAACCAGGGTTTGTAGTAGGATTTCAGTGTTGGGCACCATGGACGGGAGAGAAGGGGGGAGTTCAACTCCCTCTTACAGTCATGTAGTCTCTAATCATTTCAAGAAGCCCACAAAAGTGGAAATTGTGTGTACAAAAAGAGGAAAATAGGAAAATAGCAGAGCACAGAGGCTGGCAAAAACGCAGGAGGAAGTTAGAAGAGATAAACGTACAAGAGTAGACATTCATAAAGCTAACCCCGAAACTCAGACAGGACCATGCAAACCAAGGGCTTCCATCACACCCGGAGTGTTGTTAAGTAGTCCAGCGCTACAGGTGCATAGGGAGCACATGGCAAGTTATGCAGTGATATGAAAATTCATGGGGTTATGGCCAATGGAGAAGGCCCTACATGCATGGATAAGGAACCATTGGAAACCTAAGGGAGATATAGATCTGCACCTTGGATCCAAGGATTCTTCATAGTTGTGTTTACAAACCTAGAGGATAAGTACAGGATGTTTGAAGGAGGACCTTACTTCTACGCGGCTGCAGGTCTCTATATGTGACCATGGGTGATGAACTTCATCCCGGAGTGAGAAACATTTACATCGGTCTCAGTATGGATAATATTTTATTCCCTACCTCTAGATTATTAGCTGCCAAAATCATTAAAAACCAGAGGTAATAAACTTGGGAATTTCATAAAAATATTAGAGGCTACACTGCGTGGAAAATATACCTCCTTTGCCAGAATATGCGTGGAAATGGACCTTTCTGGGGCTTTTCCGAATGAAATATTCTAGAAGTATGTGATGAATATTGGGTGCAGGCAGTGGACTACGAGCATATACCCTTCAAATGCCACAAATGCCATGAACACGGGCACCTCTTCAGAGACTGTCCTTTAAATAAAATGGAGAGTAGTTTCAAAGCAACCTCAGGTAAAGAGACTGAAAGCTTTACCAAAGTGGGAGGCAAAGGAAAAGGAGGGAGAAAGAACCAAAAAAAAATCAATGAGGAAAAGCAGCCTAGTCATAATAGGTTTAAGGTATTAGAAGAAGAAGAGGGGTATGAAAGAGTGAAGCAAGTATTGAAGGACAATCCATTTGAGAAGGAAAAGGATGACAACATGGAGGATAGAACTAACAAAAGCCAACAAAAAGAGGATCATCCCAGCACGATGGAACTTGATAGGGACCAAGAGATGACCCCAAGCGAAGAGGGAATGGAGGAGCATGAATTGCAGGACATACTGGAAAAGGAGCATCTCCATCTAGAAAAGTTCCTGGAGGAAGGAACTACCAAAGGAGTGGATTCGCTACCACAAGAGGAATTTAACAGAGTACAACAACTCTTCCTCTGGAGAACTCAGGCAAAGGGTTTTGGGGTCAAAATAAACCATCATAGTCAGGATAACGGAGGGGTCAAAAGTACGGAGGCAACAGAGGGACAAGCTCCCAAGAACCCAGGAAGGAAAAGAGGAATAAAAATACAAAATGAGTTGTTGATTGAATGTGGAAAACTCATGATTAACTCAGGTAAGATGAAAGAACTAACTAGTAACTCATTTACAAATATTTCTTAATGAAGCTTACAACATGGAATATTAGGGGTCTAGGAAGTAAAAGGAAACAACGAAATCTCAGCAATAGAATGAAGGAAGAAAAACCAGATTTGGTATTTATCTAGGAAACAAAATGTTCTGTAGACAAAATAAGAGAGATACATAGCAAGTGGCTTATTAGGTATGAATATCTAGAAGTTAAAGCAGACAACACAGCAAGAGGAATTCTTACACTATGGAACCCTCAGAAACTTGGAATCCTAGATGTTGAAGCATCCAGGAACTACTTATCAGTGGTCATCCAACCGTTGGGGGACAAGGAAGCTTATCTAATCACAAATGTCTATGGTCCACAAAAAGTTGAAGATAAATGTAGGCTTCTAACCTCTCTGGAGGAGCTAAGAGAAAGACATCCAAGCATCCCATGGATTCTGGGAGGGGATTTTAATATGATTATATATCTCTTGGAAAAAAAAAGTGGGACTAGATCTCTAGGCAGAGATTCCATAGCTTTTCAGAACTTCATTACCAACATGAGGCTAGTAGATATAGAGACCTAAAATGGTATCTTCACCTAGAATAATAAAATGGGAGGGGCATCTCAAGTGGCCTCTAAACTAGATAGATTCAATATCTCTGAGGACCTTATCCTCTCAGGCCTTGAATTTTCAGCTATGATCCTCCCTTTTGGAGGCTCGGATCACTGGCCTATTCAATTAGAAGTGTCTTTTATAGGAATGCCAAGAAATAGACCTTTCAGGTTTGAAAACATTTGGCTTACCCATCCTGACTTCAACAACAATATTGAAAAATGGTGGACAAAAGATTTGAATGTTCAGGGTACTAAAATGTTCCTTCTACAACAGAGGCTGAAACACGTCAAACTCGGGCTTAAAGATTGGAATAATAATGAGTTTGGAAATATCTTTGAAGCCAAAAAAGTAGTTGAGGGGAAGCTACAGGAAATTAACCAGGAGCTCATCTCAAATGGATTCATCAAGGAGGGTAAGAAACAAGCTAACTCGCTTCAACGGGGCTGGGAAGTCTTATGTAAGGAAGAGTAAATCTTCTGGAAACAAAAATCAAGAGTTCAATGGTTAAAGGAAGGAGACATGAATAAAAGGTTTTTTCACAAGTCCACCATGGATCATCGGTCTCATAACAGGGTTTTAAAACTAAAAGATACACAAGGAAAAGAACTCGATACCCACAAAGAAATAGAATCTGCTCTCGTTCAACATTTCCAAGGCATAGCAGAGGAGCCTCTCATAGACAGATCACAATTCATCAATGACTTCACTAAGCACATTCCTAAGCTTGTGACAAGAGAAGATAATTATAATCTTAACAAGCAAGTGAATGAACAGGAGGTCAACGAAATCATCAAAGAGATGCAAAATGGGAAATCTCTAGGCTTGGATGGTTTCAATGTTGACTTCTTCAAAGCATGCTAGAACATATTCAAGCAAGGTATTCTGGAGGTGGTGGAGGACTCAAGGAAAAACAAAAATTGTTTTGAAGGTGCTCAACACCTCATTCATATCCTTGATTCCAAAGCAAGAAAATGCGATGACACCAGATAGATTTAGACCAATAGCATTATGCACTGTGGTGTACAAAATTATTTCCAAAATAATAGCAAACAGGCTTAAGCCCCTTCTCCCAACTCTAGTGTCTAAGGAACAAACCAGATATGTGGAAGGTAGACAAATTCTAAACAATATCATTCAACCTCAGAAAGTGGACCACTCATTGAAGAGCAATAAGCAGACAGGTATGATCATACAGCTTGATCTAGAAAAGGCTTATGACAAGCTTAGTTGGGCATACATCAGGGAAGTTCTAAAAGCATATGGCTTTGACCATAACTGGATAAGATCGATAATGGCCCTTGTTACCACCTCAAGATTTTCAATACTGTTGAATGGAACACCATCCAAAACCTTTAAGCCTTCAAGAGGATTCAAACAAGGAGATCCACTCTCACCCTTCCTCTTTATTCTCATGATGGAAGGGCTAGGCAATGCGATCAAAGCTGCCAAACTAGAAGGCAAAATTCAAGGGCTCGAACTCACCCTGAAAGGGGATGCTTTGACTCATCAACAATTTGTGGACGACACCATGCTATAGGGTACACCTACGGTCAAAGAAGCTCATGCCTTCAAACAAATTCTGAAAGACTTTGCTATGGCTGCGGGTACTAAGGTAAGCCTTACCAAATCAAAGATTTTATTTTTTTAATACCGATATTGCTATACAGAGAAACCTCACCAAAATTCTAGGTTTTCAAAGAGAAATGCTACCATCCAAGTATTTGGGAGTTCCTCTAACAGACAAGCCTCTAAGCAAGATAGTTTGGGAGCCTGTTACTAATAGACTCTAGCACAGAATCTGGAAATGGACAAACAGGTCTTTGAATTTGGCATGAATACTAGTGCTTACAAAATCCATCCTACAAACTGTTCCTATTTTCATGTTTTCAGCACTCCGAGCTCCTAAAGAAGTTATGCAACACATTAGAAATATTCAAAGAGATTTTCTTTGGGGAAAAGGGGAAGAGAAAAATAAATGGGCTTTGGTAGCTTGGGAAAAGATATGTAAACCTAAGACACATGGAGGTTTGGGACTTAATGACCCTAAAACCATAAACAAAGTTCCGGGGCCAAAACTATGGTGGAGATGGCTAAAGGAATCATATGTCCCTTGGGCCAAGGTATGGAAACAGAAATATGCAAACAATTGGCAAGAAAGGGAGCACCTCAGAATTTCTAGAATAATCAAAGGCTCCCACATATGGAACAAATCTTGGGAGAATAGAGCTATTGTTCAAAAACACAGTTTCTGGGAAATCAGAGATGGAAACCTTGCTTGGTTTTGGGAAGATAATTGGCAACAGGAACCAAAACTGCTGAGAGAAGATTTTGACAATCTTAAGAACGATACCGATGACAAAGGGTTACACAAGTTAAATGACTTCTAGAAGCAAGATAGAAACGAAGGAAAATGGAGAGTATGGAAGAACCTGATTTACAGTGAGGACTCTCCATTGAAGGCCCAAATAGAAGCTCTCACAGTTATCTTAGAACAGAGAAAGATTATGATTTCAACATCTTCAGACCAATTGAGATGGGGCAAAAACAATGAAGGTAACTTTAACCTTAGAGGCCAACCGAATGGCCCTTGGGCTTGACTTTCCAAACCCTGACACGATATGGAAGGACCTATGGTAGAATCAAAACTGGATGAAAATCAAATTGTTCATGTGGTTGGTGCAACATAAAAAGATTCTAACTTAGGAAAACTTGCGGAAGAGAGGTGTAATTGGTCCATCAAGATGTCAGCATTGCAAATTACAAGAAGAAACTATGGAACACCTTCTCAAGTTATGCCCATTCACCTCCACCTTGTGGAATTGGGTGGCTTCAATCTTCAAACATTCTGACATGGACATTGGCAGCATCGACATCACATTGAGGAATTGGAGGAGAAATTTCTCTGCAAATGAAATAATCAACAAAGATTAGGAGATGGTTCCTGGATTTCTAATTTGGGATGTCTGTAAAGAACGCAACAATAGAATCTTCAAGAACAGGATTGGTTCTACGCAGAGCATTATGGATCATATCATAGGACAGCTCAAAGAGACTGTTGGAAACCTTATAAAATCCCCCCCTGAGAACCAACCTCATGATCAGGATATGTAGATACTTCTGCATTTGGGCCTTCAGGGGCTCTTCCCCCAGGGAATAACCAAGAATTTAACTCATATAACAACTAATAAGGATCTCTGGCAACACCCCCCCCCACCCATGGTTTTATGAAGTGCAATATAGATGGGGCCTCAAAAGGAAACCTTGGCATTGCTGGTTATGGAGGAGTAATAGGATATGACAAGGGTTTAATAAAAGCCATCTTTCACAGTCATTTGGGTAAGGCCACTAATAATATGGCAGAGTTCATGGCCCTTCAGCAATGCCTAGAAATATTAAGGGACTCAAGCTTACATAATACCATAGTTGAAGTTGATTCTGAACTGATAATCAATTTAGTCAAGAAAATATGCAATGGCTCAGTGCCAGACAAAGTGTTGAAACACTAGAGATTACTGCAAGTTTATCAACTTATTCAATCCCACCTATGCACCATGAGAACCCTTAGTTTCATTCATGTGCAAAGAATAGCCAACACATTAGTGGATATTATGGCTAACGAAGGCGTTATCTGTGCCGAAAGCAATACAATATATGAATGGTCAAAGACTCCTCAAGGTCAATTGCGAGATGAGTGCCACAAACAGGCAACCTTAGACAGGGATATTTTCCAAAATAGAGGAAACAAGCAGGATGAAGTATGAGCAGGGCGTTCTTCAAGAACAGAGGAATTTTGGTCGACATGAGGAAGAAGTATGAGCGGGAGGTCACGGATGGATCCAAAGTTTTACTCTGGTTATCAGGCGAGAAATTCGACACGGAACTCTACATTCCTAAGTTTCTTGGGCGGGAAACTAATTATAGAACAAGCCTTCAAAGGTATCAGAAAATTGTTAAATGTAGCCTTTTAATGTTTGATGTTGAGAGCCTCACTAAAGAATGGGCAGGTCAGCGAAATCACAGAAATACAATGTATTTCATGCGGCAAATAGCTAGTTGGTTAACCTTCCAAATGGACCCAAAATGAGATTAGGTGATGTCTCTATCAGGCTTCAGGTCCGAAGGCGCAGTTAAGTTTTGTGCTTGTTGGTAAGGCCTTTTGAGATTGCATGCATCTGGTGAATTTCGGGTGGCTAAACTACCTGGAGGTTATCTTCCCATTTGGACCCAAAATGGTTTTTATTGGTAATTCAATTTTCTTTTTGGGTCTGTTTTTGTTGTTATCAAGTGAGCTTGAAGGGAACCCGAAATAATGTCTAGACCGTTAGATCTTTGGGGCTTGATCGAATGGTTATGTTGTTCAGTGGGTCTTAGGTGGTAACGTAGAAAGGTAGTTTGGGCATGAGTCTCGGTTTGTGGACCCACGAACCGAGGCTTTTGTGAGGCTCGCTTTTGCTTGGGTGTCTGCTCCTCATTATGTATATTATGTAACTTTTCTTTTAATTGGAATAGAAGGACCTATGCTTATTTTAGAAAAAATAAAAATAAAAAACATTTGGATCATAACTTCTTAAATCAACATAACTCTATGAAAAAATATTTATGTATTTCATCATCAAATCTAAATATATTTTTTTCCCTCCAGAGAAAGAAATTTGGATAGTTTGACATTCTTTGGATTTTCTGCAGTACCAAGATTATAAATTTCAGCCTCCTCATAATCATATTTTATCTTAGGGCTTTTGGCCACATCATTCTGGTCAAAAAACTTCTCAAGAGGAATCAGTCCCTTTGGAACACAATTGTTTTTAAGTTGGACAACTTCGGTATTGGCTTTTGTTTCAGCAAAGATCTTCTGTTGGTCAACTTGAATAGATTCAAATTCTTCTTTCAATTCCAGAAAATTTCTTACTTGTCAATAATTATCAAACACTTTCCAGTTTCTTATGTTATCAGGTATAGCAGTCCTATGCCTAATTTCAACTTCATACTTATTGTTGGAATGAATTGGAATTGTAAATAGACTTGTTGAAACAGCCAAAGAATATGCAACACTGTTTTGTTCTCTAGGCTTGATGGTGAAATTATATTCTTCAAAATTTTCTAGTAATTCAAGAATCAGATTTTTGTATGCTGTCATTCTAACATCCTTGGTTTGATAGGTGTTGTTAACTTGTTTGATTACCAATTCAAAATCACCAAAAATAGATATTTTCTTAGCACCTAAATTCTTCAAGACTTCTAAACCCAAAACCAATGCTTCATACTTTGCCATATTATTTGTGCAAACGACATTGAGTTTATAAGAGAAAAACTTACTGTCATCTCCTGGGATAATTATCCATATGCCTACATCAACTCCATCTCTTCTTACAACACCATCAAAGCTCATGTGCCACCATCCTTTCTTATCAATTTCTCCAACTTGTTTCCCTTTGTCTACATGTTGATTTTCTTTGTTGTTGGTTATCTCATTTAAGAGTATAGATGAGCCTGATTCAATCTCCACTGCATATACTGGAAAGTTTTGAGGTTTGTCTTTGTTGCTGACAATATATGAAATCCTAGACTCTCTGTATAATCTCCTTTGTTCACCAAAAATTGGATTAGTATCATAGGACATATCCATTTGAATGTTTTCTTTGATTTTGGTAGCCCATGATCTAGATAGTAACATGCCAAACTTTGGTGGAATATTAGCCACAATAATATCCATTAGTATAGTCATAGCAGGAATTTGACCTAAACCAACAATAACATCTTTGATTAGGTCTATACATTTCACCCTTTTTGAATCAAAAGAAAATAAGTATTTGTATGGCTTGGTTATGTCTAAACCTAATCTTTCCATGATGACCTTAGGCATAAGATTGTGTGATGCCCCTGAATCTAAAATAGCATTATGTAGTGTCATGTCATGGATGTTTAAACTCACATAGAAATGTGGTACCTCTTCATTTTTCTCATATTCTACTCTTGGCCCTAGGAACACAGTAGGATGATCTTCTTGCAAATTTAAAATATCAGATGATCTATCTTCAGTGTTAAGAATTTTAAAAATTTTCTTTCTATATTTTATAACCCTTATTATTTATCCAAAGGGGACAACAATCTTTATTTTTGAGATTTCATGCTCTAAGTTGAAAATTGATTGTGTCTTCTCAACTTCCTTTTCAGGGTTTTATTTCTTTTGTTCTATAACCTTTGGAGCATCTTTCTTAGGCTTATTTTTATTTGCAACTATAGGAACATTTATGTTTCTCAAATTATATTGTTTTTGCATCTCTAGAATAGTGTGATGATAGCCTTCTAAGTACTTTGATTATGGTTTAGTTTCAACACCAACCAAGTCATTATTAGAATCACCATTTTCTTCTTTTGTTAAAAACATTCCTTTTTCATCTTCATCCAAACAATGAATGATATATTCTCGAATCTCTGGTTGCATTCCCTCATCATGTACTAAGTTTTGATGGAAAGGAGGCCTAACTTGTTGGTCAAGTTCATTTCTCTGTTCTCTTTGCCTTTGTTGAATTTGGACCCTTCTAAAATCTGGATTTCTAACTTGTGTCTTTGGTTGTGTAGCAGGAGGATTATTTCCAAGGGACAGTCTATCCATGAGCCTTTCCATTGTTTTCATTATGGTATCAAATTTAACATCAGAAGATGTAGAAGGTTGTTGTTCCTCTTTTACCTTTCCTTTACCAACTTTAGACCTCTTTGCTGCGACCATATTAACTTCCACCTTCACATCATCATTTTGCATGTCAGCTAAGGTAGCAGACTCTCTCTCTCCTAATAGGATGGAAAACTCATAATCTCAGCATAGTGTAATTGGGCAGCTCCTAGGGGATGTTTAATGTGAGCACGAATGGAATTATAGAATTTACTGAATATTTTTGAAAAATCGTGTACTAATTCATGGTTTTATTTCTTCAAATTGTTATATTCAGTCAAATCTTGTACATGATTAACTTTACTTCCCCATTTCCTTAAGAAAGTGTCTTCTAATTTATTCCAATCACGTAAACTTCTAGGGGTTAAAGCTTTGAACCATTTTTTCACCTCATTAATGAAACTCTGTACAAACAACCTCATTTTAACATCTTCATAATCTACCTCTTCTAGGTCTTTAAAGTCATTGAACTGGTCAGCATGTTGTTCTGCAGTTATCCCCTCCTCACTTCCAAATTTTTTTATTCTAGTGGAGTACCCTTGAGGTAAGTCATGAAGCATGGTTGGTAAAACAAGACGAGCATATCTAACAGGGCCTTCCATAGTAGAAGTACTAGCAGAAATTCCAATAGGAGGGGTAAAAATGAAACTAGTAGGGATAGTGATGCTTGTACATGATTAACTTTACTTCCCCATTTCCTTAAGAAAGTGTCTTCTAATTTATTCCAATCACGTAAACTTCTAGGGGTTAAAGCTTTGAACCATTTTTTCACCTCATCAATGAAACTCTGTACAAACAACCTCATTTTAACTTCTTCATAATCTACCTCTTCCAGGTCTTTAAAGTCATTGAACTAGTCAACATGTTGTTATGCAGTTATCCCCTCCTCACTTCCAAAAGTTTTTATTCTAGTGGAGTACCCTTGAGGTAAGTCATGAAGTATAGTTGGTAAAACAAGAGGAGCATATCTAACAGGGCCTGCCATAGCAGAAGTACTAGCATAAATTCCAATAGGAGGGGTAAAAATGAAACTAGTAGGGATAGTGATGAAAGAAGATGTACAAGAAGGAGCTTGACTAACAAAGACTTTTGTTTCCGAAGTAAAGGTACTTCTTTCAGGCAAAGGGAAACCAATTTATTTTCTTGACAAAAGTTCAAAACGATTGAATTCTTTTAGTTTTTCTAAAGAATCTTGTTCAAGTGACAATTCTGATGCAACAATTTCCCAAAACCTATCTTTAACCTCTTTAGGAACCTCAAAAGTAGATTCTAACTCTATTTTTGGTAAATCATTCTCTGATTTAGATCTGAGCAATATAGGCTTATACTCTTCCTCAAATTTAATACCTTCAATATCTTGAATACCTCTAGAGGGTAATGAGGTAGATCTTAAGAGAAATGAAGTACCTAATTTTAATGAGCTAGCATCTTTTCTGAGATTTTTTCTAGATTGTCAACTATTTCTGGTGGATTGGGGTCTGGATTGCTCCTTGTATGAATTTTCTTGGAAGCCACATTTAAGTTGAGGGTACCAGTGAATTCACCAAGGTATAAATACAGCCTCGAACAATTTGATCTACTGCTACCTTCAAGAGCTCGACTTTTGAAATGAAACATCTAGGATGATATAACATTCAGACTCCCAGCAAATGCACCAAAATGTAATCACTAGGCTACAATAGGTTGGGTTGTATCAATCTCCAACCACGCGTAATTATTTCAAACCACTTGAAATGGAATTTAGTCCTTCCAATTTGAGAGGTCTCTCTCAAAATATTTATAAAATCACTGTAATAAAATCAAAATTCAGATGACTAACTATGATCTCTTTTTGCGATTTTGTTGGTGAAGAAAAATGTGATGACTGCCACCATTGGGTATGGAGTCAAAAATAAAACAAATTATGATAAAAAACAATGTTTAATGGAAGTTGAGGCATCTATGGCTTTGAAACTGATACAAATGAACACGCACTCTTATATAGTAAATGAAGCAAATTTGAGCAGTTTGACAAGATTTCCAAGTAATCAAGATACTATGTATAACTTGAAACAATATGATAAAAACCCATAAAAGCCATTACATGAATCTTAGGTACAAAAACAGAGTTGCTGAAGGTTTTCTATTTAAAAGATCAAAATGTTACAGAAGGTCAATTCTTCACATTCTCCATCCAAATCCCTCTAAGAGGCGAAAATCTACTTATTTATAGAGAAAATATCTCTTTACATATCTTGCCACCTGGGCCAAATTCGATTCACTGTTCTAGAGACTTGTTCCTACCTTTTTTCTAACTAACAGAGTTTTCATAGGGATTTTCTATTTTAACATAGTTTAAATACAAATAGGAATCACATCTAAACAAAATTTATCCAACTGTTACAATAATTTAGGAAAATTGTAGTTGTTTGTAGTGTTGGCATTATATTTATGGAAATTCAGAACATCCTACCTTTCGAATGTTGTTGTGTTATTTCTAGGCCTTCAAATGAGAAATGTTGTTTGTCTTGCTGGTGTTGTTTTCTAATTAAAGCGTGTTTGAAAGTGTATTCATTGTCCTCTGTGTCTCGTCGTCCTCTTTTCTTTGCATTCTGTTTGATAACAGTGTTGCTAGATATATGTCGAAAAATACCCTCTCCATCCCACTGAGTGAAAGTGAAATAGATGTTTTAATGTTCATTGACCTGGGTTGTTAATCTGGGTCAATTCAATCTGGGTCGTTGATCCGGACCTATTGATATCGCAATCTCAATACAAGAGAGGGCCTTTTTACCATATTTCATAGTTCTTATCGACTATCCACATGTGAAACTTCAATAAAGCATGACACATAAAATATCACATCTAGAACTAGGACTCACATATCACCATCGGAAAGAGAAAAGGGGCTTTAACATTGATTTATGGTGATTTCCCAATATGACGTACATGAAATTTCTCAAAACCACAATACATAACTTTTTTGAGTCCATCACAATCATAAGTCGGAAGGGAGTTCGATGGAGGAGGGATTTATGATTTGTGTGATCCTCGATTGCGATATCACAATTAGCAGGGGGCAGAGTTATCACAATCAGCGAGCAGGACTTATCAAAATCGATGGGGAGAGAACTATCACAATCGAAGAGGGGAGACAGAACTTTGTGATATCGATGGAGGAGGGACTTTTTGATATGTGATATCACAATTGCAAAAGTTAAAAAGGGAGACAGGTGGATATGTATCACAAAAAGCGAATGGGCCGATAGTGATTATGGTTTGTGGGTCCCGATGCTTAAAAGAGATTCAACATGATTTCAGAATGTTTTAAAACATTTCAAAGGGGATTGGGAAACACGACTAGAGATGGATATACAAAGGGATTTCGGCTAGAGTTAAAAAAGGGTCACTGCGGCTAGAGTTTAAAAAACAAAGGAAAAATTTGGGTTTGTGATAGAAATGGGTTTTAGAGAATATGGGAATTTCTCCAAAACAATTTAAACTGGACCTGTTATTCCTCCTTTAATCTCCAATTTTCAAAGCACATCAACCTCTTTCAGAAAAGCAGCAAATAGATGCAAATGATTAATCAAACTAAAAATTATTTTTAGGGGTTATCATGGGTAACAGGTTGTATCTATACAATTTGATATAATTTTTTGTACTTAGTAATTGATACATATAGTGGGTAGGGGGCATAATCATACCTCCTCGCACTTTCTAATGAATGGTTTCTTGCTTTACATTGCAATTAAATTCTAGTTAGAAATCTCATCATTTTCAATAGACCATTTGTTGAGTTGTTTATGTTAAATTGCTTAACTCATTTGAAAAAATATCTATGTGAACAAAGAACTATAATGGTTAATAATATTTGAAATCATTTTCAATTAATTTATTTATTTTCAATTCTAATTTTGTTTTCTTCGGTTATCACACTTACACAAACAAAGGACCTAAATGTTCTCTTATCCCAAGTATATTATTTTCCTTACACTCATAAGAGACCTTAGGAATTTAAAATAGCATGGAAGAGTGAAATATCTCCTATATAACATTTTGCATTCAAGCTATGGTTTATTTCCAAATTTCTCAAGACATTTAGGAGGTCAATTAGTTAAAGAGTATACCCCTTGGTTTAAGTATTTATATTTTTCAAATTCATTTACATTTTGCAAATTTTCTTCCCATAATTTACTTTCATGCATTGCAAATTTCAAATTGTAAACACTTGTGCACACACACAATCTGAAGATATTTATTTAGCCAAACCCTTAAAGATACCTTGGTGAATTAGAAAAGGCTAGAAGTCTGAAATAATTGCATCATCACACCTTTAAAATCAAATCTAATTGTTTCATGACATAAGTTTAGCCCCCCTAAAAATTAATATGAGCATCTTACTAACTTAAATCCTCCATTTGATATTAAGAAAAAATAATAATCTAATTTAACATTGTGGGAATCGACATCCAAATAATTCCTCATAGTCAATTCTCATTTGAAACATATTTATTTTACTACGGAGCTTGAAATCCTTTCTATCAAGTATGATACAAAATGTCTTTAAGGACACATCCTCTTTTGAGTGTTAATAATAAAATTGTGAACAATATTTGCTTGGCTCACCCAATCCATTCAAGTTTAGGATCTTGCTATTGTTAAAGGAAAGGTAACCCTTTGTACATATCTATGGGAAGATACTTTAGTGATCAAAGACTAGGATTGTCATTAGCCATTTTTATCCTCATTCCCTTTGCTATCACTAACTCGTTTTCAGCTTAGTTGTAGGTTCATAACCATTCATTGAGATATTTTGAAAGGCCAAGTTAAAATTTTAGTGTAAGATCAAGTAATAAATTATGTTCTTTTACTTTTTCAAAAACATCATATCCAAATCCCTACAAAAAATTACACTTTTTTTATTGGAAAACATTAACAAACCATTGTTGCACCACATGGCACATGGTGGATATTAATTTATGATTAGACCCCTTCTTTTTGGTATCTCATTGTTTTTTCATATAGATTGACCTCATCACTGTATCACTCAAAAAGAAAATTTACACAGTTAGGAAACACAATGAATTACTAGGTGTTGATGTTTGTAGCTCATGCAAGTACTTCTACATAGGCCTAAGTGTCTAGGTGTCCAAAATTCGCCCAAAATTTTCTTATAATACTTGTTCAAGTGTAAGTTGCTAATGTAACTTAGCTTAAGTTTTTAACTTAGGAGAAGTACATAAATATCATGTTGGATTATTGAGCTAAAGTAAACTTTGAAAAAGTAAAATAAATTACTTCAATGATTATATTTTAATCTCAATGGTTGATCTCGGCTGTTAAATTTTTTGAAAATTAGGGTTAGAGTTAGGGATTTAACTCAATGAAGAGTTATAAAAGCAAGGTTATGGAGATGGGAAAGACACAATACAACAACACAAGATTGAAAGAAACTTCTTAGTGAGTGTGTTGGGTCTAAAGAAGGGGTGACAAGAAGATCCAAATCAGCCAAGGAGGGTTTAATCAACTAGCTAGTGTTGTATCGAATTCCCCAGTTGGGCGATTTTCCCATGAAGGGAGCCCAAGTAGGTTCAGAAGTTAAATGAAGAATTGTGATTAGGAAAAAGATTTCGTGTCAATTTTTGTGATTGAAATTAGTGAATTTTCTTTCATTGTATTTAATCTTGTTAGGAACCTAGTTGTGCCTTTAAATCAATAGATATATTTCCTGCTAAAAATTAAGTGTCAGGGGATAGGTTTATAGAAAACAAGCATGGTATCAAAGCATAAAATTTGAAGAAAACCAATCTCAAGGTGTCAGGTTCATAGAGGGATCACTAGGGCTAAGTTTTGTCATAATCGTACTTGTCAAGAAAATTCAAGTTGCATGGTTGCACAAAGGACTGTACCGTAGAAGGAGAATTTGCAAGGTGATTGGGCAATTTATAAAGGGTGCTAAGAAAAAAATAATTAAAAAAAAAACAGCGAGGGAAGTTGTGGTTGGCTTACAGGCTTAATGCCCCACCCAGTCGCCACAAATACCCATAGAGGGCGGCACCACAAGTCATAAAGGGTATCATTCAGTGTGAGGCTGCAAGCTCACCTGGTTCTCAAGATTGTAATCTACATTGCTGCAACATTTGGCAACAAAGAAATTGACCATGTTAGCACCCAAATGAATGAATTCCTCAAGCCCACCAACAGCAACAAGGGTTCCACCACCACCGTATAGTTGATTAGCAACCAGGTCAGAGAAGCCTCCAGAGAATCCAAAGAGGTTCTCAATCTCTCTATAAAATTGGTCAAAAATTGAAAGGTTAAGCAACAACAACAATTGTCAGAGTAAGTCACAAGATCGTATGGTACAAGCAAGGTTAATCCCATGATAGTGTATCCTTGTTGGAAATACTAAGGGGGGGCTAAATCAATATTTCTTTCAATTGTTATATTATGTCAATTAAGATTTTTATCACAAGTTAGACTTAAACACAAAAATCGAACAAAAAATAATTTTATTGATGAAGATAGTGAGGACTCCAATCCTATTTTACAAAAATTCAGGCTTCAACCTATATAGGATAATATCTAACTTCTTCAAGGATCCAATCTTGAATGAGGACTCCAATCTTCAAACACAAATACATGCACCAACTTGGTCAAAATGAGGACTTTGATCCTCTCAACAAATCCAACAACCAAGTTGGTCAAAATGAGGACTCTAATCTCCTAGGCCCCAACCTTTCATAATACTAGATTTTAAAATCAACTTCTTAAAAATGTCTTCAAAAAAAGGTTTTGCAAAATTAGTTCCAAATCCACTTCAAAAACTTTTTCAAGCCTGCTCCAACAATGTTTCAAGTTTTCTTAAATTGGTCCTTTAGAAGCTGTTAGAAAATCCTTCACATAATTTTTCTCAATCTGGTACACTAGGATGTCTTCAAGAAAACTACCAAGTTCTTTCCAAAGCCCTTCAAATCTACTTCAAACAATTATTAGGAACGCTCCAATAAAGCTGCTCAGAAAATGGTCTCAACTAAACTCCTCAAAATGTCTTAAAAATGACTTCAAACTCAGCTCAACATAGTACCAATTCCACTCCAAAGATGTAAAAGGATTTCTCAAAAAATGAGGTCGCAAGGTCAAAATTCTTCACAAGTACGAATCTAAGATCTGAGTCTGCCACAATCTGAATTTTGTGTCTAGCTCAGTTTGAGTTTAGGTCTCCAAGAGTTGAAGTCTATGTCGATTTTCTTGTGCTAAAGAGGCAAGGGACTAAGTAATGATAGGAATAAAAGGAGGTTGAAATAATACTCCAAAAACATTTTTTATTCTTCCTAAAAGATGCCACAAGGGAGGACGAAATCCAACAGAAAAGCCACCAAGAATCCTTGACCAAAAATAGAGAGAGAATCCATGTCTTGTTTCTGTAACCCCTATACTTCTTCTCCATGGATATGAGATATGAACCCTTATATTTCTTCTCCACATATCTGAATTATTCTTTCCTTTCTTAACTGAGTTGATAGCCAAATGGAGGAGACATGTTGTTTATTTATACTATTTGAGCATAATTGAACGAACACATTTTTTGGGGAGGAGGGCGACTTGTTCTTAGGTAGGTTGATTTGATAGAGGTTGAAATAAGTGGTTTTTCTTCTTGAAAAAATATTTTCTATTTAACGAGGAGGAATTAGGAGGCATGGCAATGCGTGCTGGAAAGGGCTTAAATTCCTCTACAAACCAATGTAATTTTTTCTTGAGGAGAACATTCCTTTGACATCAATAACAAATATTCTTCCAACAATCTCCCCCTTTGTTATTGATGGCAACAATCTCCTCATATGTTACTCCCCTTGTTATCGTGTTTTTCCCTCTATTATGATGTTGCTCCCCCTATTATGGTGTTGATCCTTTTATCATATTCTCCCCCTTTGGCATCAATAGAAAAGTGATGCTCTAACGGGATGCAAGAGAGATTACCCCCACATTTTGACAAATATATTCAAATTCTTCTCAAGGTAGGGGTTTTGTGATGTCTACAATATGTTCCTTATCCTATTGACATATTCCATTTTGATGTTCTACTCTGCAACTTGTTCTCGGAGAAAGTGGTACTCGATTGGGATATGTTTTGTTTTCAAATGCATGACTAGATTATTTGAGAGGTTAATTGTATTGGTATTATCACAGTAGATGGGATAGGTTTATTTTTTTATATATTGACGTCCTTTAAGGCTTCCTTCATCCATAGGATTTATGTACTACAATATGTTGTTGTTATATACTCGGCTTCACCTATGAAGAGAGATATAGATGATTGTTTCTTCCTAAGCCAAGATACAAGATAGTCTCCTAAAAACAATGTATTCCCACTTGTTCTCTTTTGATCTTCAATGACTCCTACCTAATCAGCATTAGTATATGTGATCAAGGTAAGATTTGTGCTATTAGGGTACCATAGTCCAAAATAAGGAGTTCCTTTTCGATATTAGAATATTCTTTGCATTGCTTGCATGTGTGACTCCTTAGGGGTTGAATGGAATCTTTCCACCATTTCTATGGCTTGCATGATGTCTGGTCGTGAAGCTTCCAGATATAAAACCCTTCCAATCATTGATCTGTATAGAGTTGCATCTATTGTAGGGGTTTCATCCTCCTTACTCAATCTGCAACTTGTAATCATAGGTGTGCTTACAACAACACATTCTTCCATCCCAAATTGCTTATGAATCTCCTTAAGGTAATTTTTTTATGTTATGAACATTCCAACATCGGTTTGAGTTAATTGAAGTCCAAGAAAGAAAGACAACTCTCCAATAATTAACTTTTCTTGGGAAAATTTGTGACTCATCTCATAATTGTTGCTACAAAAATTTGATCATACGCACATACTAGTGTGATTAGCATATTGTCTTTTTCCATCTTCATGGAAAGGTTTCTTCCAGCAAATCCTTTCTTGAATCCTTGTTAAATATAAATATCAAGTCTAGAATACCAAGCTCTTGGATCTTGTTTTAATCCATACTGGGCCTTCTTTAATTTGCATACAAAGTCTTTATTTTTAGATAAGTCAAACCCTTTCGATTATTCATTGTATATTTCTTCATTCATATCTCCATTTAGAAACGTTGACTTCACATCCATCTGATAGACTTTGAATCCTTTTGAACAATCAAATGATAAAATCATCCTTATATCCTTTAGTCTAGAAACAGGTACGAAAGTCCTATCAAAGTCAATTCCTTCATTTTGAGTGTATCCTTTTTTTATACGATTTTTTCACGATTGTGGACAAAGGTGAATTCCCTAGATCTAGTGGCCTGATCTAAAATAATAGAAGACAAAAATATTAAAGTTTCACTTAGAGAAATTAGAGAATAGAAAAGAAGCCTTCTTGGAATCTGAAGCAAGCCTTCCTTTCCTGCTTTCTTGTAAGCTCCAACTCTAGCTCCAAGTGTTATAATTAGAACCTACACACACAACTAGGACAAGCAAAGGAACCACAATATACGAAGCATAATCTAAAATATTTATTCAATGAATCAAAATGGAATTGAAATACATGAGTGCAAACATAACACAACAAATGTAGGAAAACAAGATGCTCTTTGTATTGATAAATATAGGAGAGAGTTTACAACCATAAATAAAAGTTGATCTTGTAGATGTCTCCCCAAGTTGACTTGTCCTTCCTTGTTATAAAGCACACCTCAACACCAACCCTAATACATGAATGTAATGACTCCTTTAGGTTCAAAGCAGTAGCATGAGGGCACTATTAATCTCCAAAAGCTAACCCGGACCTAATGAGAGGTAGTAAATATATAGGGTGAATGTGGTAGTTTGGGAATTCTTATCCAATTACCAATATAGGCTTGAGATCCACTTAAGAGGGGAAGATGAGCTCAATGGATAAGAGATAAGGTCTCCAAGATAGGATTCGATCTCTTTATCCATGGTAAATAGCTAAAACAACCTTGGAAGCTTCTGGAAGGAGAGGCTTCAAAAATATTTTTTATTTTTCCCAAATTTCTAAAATCAATGCACCTACTCAGTTATGCAGGGTGCACTATCGTGCGCCCTCATAGAAGGAGAGACTACACTGCAGTGAAGTTTCCCATTTATCCAGGGTATGTTGGGCCCAAAAATATGGTTTTTTAGCAGATAGACCCAAAAATCGGACTTTTTGGAGAAGTGATTCTTAAGGCTTTGTGAAGGAATTATGAAAACATGTTCAAGGATGTTCATTGATCTGATTTGGAGGCCTATTAACTAGATGAGACAAAATGGTTTGTAACAGATTGCCCCCTAAAGTAAAAATTCTAAAGCAGTAGTTAATGACATAAGTGCTTTACCTTGTGAAAATTCTGAATCAAGAACAACTGGTCGACATCATTATTTGTTACAATACATTTTTATCATGATATCATTGTTGAGGGAGGCATATCCATGCTCAGCATATAAGACAATATTACATGTACAATGATCAAGAATTTTTGTCCACTTATGACAAAGTGTGGACTCATGCTTGGATAATATTTTGTATGATCATATCCATCATAATTTTGTGATTGTGTATTAATCTTGAAATCACATCTCGGATGGATGGAACTAGATTTAGGGTCTTCTATCTCATTCACTCGATAGTACGAGCCTAACCATGTGAATAAATGACTTTAGTTTGAACATGGTAGACACCATCTGATTACTGTCCAATGATGTAAGTCGTTAATAGACGCGAGAGAAACCACTGATGTTAATAATGGCTCTCAAGGTACTATAGTACAATCTATGTGGTGTGAGTAGATGTAATGAAGTCGGACACCACACAAAATCTTCTAGTTGAAGGCCAATGACAAGGACATGTCTTCGAGAGCGAGGAAACTTCCAACCGATGTATGAAAGCTCCAAGGTACTGTTCAGGCCTCGAAAATCACTGCCACAACATTGGGGGATAACCACCCGGTCCGGACCTTGGTACAGCTCCTTTTCCATTTGGGATGGTGGCTTCGACTGGAGATAACGGGACCAATTTCCCAATAGTAAGATAAAAGGGATGGATGGGTGATCAATAATTTACTTGAGTGATAGGCGACTAGCTTATTCTATTGACAGAAATAGGGAAACTAATACTAATCCCGGGCACAACTTATTCATTCAGAGTGCAGCGTTAAATAATTTTTATCTATCTAATAGGCATATAGATGACTCTGTAAAATAAATAAGAGACATTCAATCATTCAAAGATTACTTCATATGAATAGTCACAATGAAGCGATAAATACAAATTATTGCATTCACTATTTATATCATCGATACATATACACGGTTGAAAGAGAAGCATGTGATAAACAACCAATAGTGGAATGCATAAAGAATGATGTGAAAAGCACATATATATATAAGCGACAATAGCAAGAGCGATCCAAACAACAATTCATATAACAAAAATGAGTACAGACGCAGATAATAGTACCATGTGAGCTGTAGATCAATTTGAAATATCAATCGCTATTCAAGATTCCTTCTTCAACACAGAAATGCTTTTCAACAATGACAGTAGTGCACATTTGCATAAAAACCTTCCTCATTAAATTCGGAATAATTGGTCAAGTTTCATAAAAGAATATCCCTGAAGTACAATAGTGCAACTTCAGGGTTTAAGTCATATACAAAACTTTACGACCCTTTCTAAATGCATGAAAGGGTCTATAAATACTACTAAGCTAAAAAAATCTATGAAACAAAATCCTACTAAA
>APFE031712600.1:0-10032 GCA_000404065.3 Pinus taeda
ATTCTGCTTCGGCTTCATAAGGTGCCTGATCTCAAGGTGAGGGAACTTCTCGTGGTTAGCGAGGTCCCAATCCTCGAACTTCAGGCTTGGCATGTGTTCCAGGTGTGCGCCCTCAAACATAATGTTGTTGGCGAGGAGCGGGGTCTAGAGCGAGCTCTTGGTCTCGTCTAGGTCCTTGGGCAATTTAGCCTTCCCTTTTTGCAGGGGGACATAGATGGGAAATTTTGTCGCGGGGTGCGCAGGCTGAGTGTCCTCTTCCATGCCTTCATCCTCATCCTCTGCGATGATTATATCCTCTAGATCTTCTTCTTCTTCATCGGTCTCTATGAAGACGACTTTCCCCTTCTCCTCCATTAACAGCTTGGTGCGCAGCGTGTTCCACGAGAACGCACGTACGGGAACCATTCCTTGTTTGTCCTTCTTGGGTCTTGGTGTGCACAGTGATTTCGGCATTTCTGCCACAATCTCAGCACCTTCCGGAGCATCCCCCACAGTCAGGGCCTGCGCGACCTCTTCGACAGTCATTTCTGTTATGTCCATAACGTTTGCAGTTGTTGCTATTGTGTTTGTCCAGGAATCTAGCACTCTCGAACTCAGGGGCTCAATCGACACTTGGCTCACAACAATCAAGGCTTTTCTCAATGGCTCAATTCGCCAATGACCAAGTTTTGTTTGATGGGCTTTGTAATTTATAGCGCTTTTTGAATTTGAATTCGACACTTCCCCCCAAATATAGTTCATTAATGCTCCCTTGGTCGTAGATTTTTCCAAATCTTGTCCATAAATCGCGTCTTAAATGCCTTTGGCCTCAAATCGAGCATCCCATCGTGAATAGTGACTGTAATGGTCACCTTCTGGTCAACCCACGCAACAACACAGTCCCCCGTGCGTGTCACAGACCTTGTGACTCTTTTCTTCTGCGCGTAGCACCAACATCGCACAGCTCTCAGGCAGAATGGTTTATAGTCCCGCACTTCCTTTCAACTACCTGGAGCACTAAGACTGTACTCCCTTCGGCTAGTTAGATTGTCGCACCACCTGTGTAAAGTTTCATCCTGTCATCCATCATGTTTCCTGGAGAATACCCACCTTTTATTGTTGCGGTCTTCATTATACACTTTACCATTTGCAAGGTGTTATCCTCATCAATACGCATAGCAATGTGCAGTCCAAGCCAAGGCATCAGACTGATCATTCTATGACGATAGGCCTTAAACCTGTCATCATGATCGTACACATCCTGCCTTTCCACCGTGGTCTTTCTCTCGAGAAAATATTCCTTTATTTCATCCTCCAGCTTCTTGACCTCCGCGTCCACCATAGTGCTTTTCTTCCTTAACCCTACCCTTTCTTCTTCAAGTTCTTGGAGTCTAAGATTTCCCAATTGGATTTTTGCTTCCAAGGTTCCGCAAACTATCGTATCTATCGGTGCTATCATGTGCGGTCTAAGTTCTTCAAGTACTATAAGGCTTACTATGGTTGCTTCATGCTCCAGTCTTGGTGGTGCCTACACAGTCAGGTTTTTGCACGCGGTCCTATAAGCCCAGAGAAATGCTGGTACGTGTAGGTCCCAGTTAATTCGCTTCACATTGTGGACCTTGTTCAGCGCTTCATGTACTTTGTTAAAAGCTTTTGCATGGATATTCTTCTGCACACTTGGTCTTTCCATACTTCATGGTCCTAACCATAGGGTCCATTCACGCCATTTCCTTACCTGCACCTGCTTTCCGATCATGTCTCCTATCACGAGGACGGTGTGCATTCGCGCATGTTTTGCACCATATGCCTGTATCCACCTAGATAAGTGGGTGCGCGGACTGGTTCATTCGACGATTTTGTCTGTTAATCACATTTGAGGCTTCCCAAACTGCATGTGCTTCATCCTTCTGCATTCGCGCCAATCTTCAAAACTTTGTTGGTGCGTACCCTACCATCTTGCGGGCGTAGCTTGTAGTACCCATTTCAAAGCGTTGAAACACTCTTGTTCCGGTACTTCCCTTTCAAATTTATTCAGGAAATTATCCACCTCACTCAACTCGTCATACATAGGTAGATCTCTTACCTCTGTTGCTACGCAGTGCAGTGAACTTATCATCATGTTACAGTTGGGCGTAGTTACCTCGTGTAACCGGTTCTGCGATTGCTCTATCTCCTCATCAAAATCTGATGTGAAGGAGTTTTTGCACTTCCACGAGATTTGACCATCCGCGGTTGGATTTACGCAGTCCTGCTCCCACGCGACTATTTTGTAGATATAGTCCAAGTCATCATTGTTGTCATAGTCGCGCACTAGATCTGTGTAGCGTGATCCTTCTGTAGGGTCTAAAGGTACCACTATGCGCAGTGAATTTTTATCAAAGATCATCTTGTGCTTCTTTAGATTTATTACTCCATTCATGTTAGTGGCCCAATCTATTCCCAATAGCATGGGGTATGGATTGTTGTCATCAACAATCTCTATCACTTCGAAATCTGATATGGCGCTTGCTCCTTCGATGTCTACTGTGATT
The DNA here is from genome assembly GCA_000404065.3 of Pinus taeda. Lineage (NCBI taxonomy): Eukaryota > Viridiplantae > Streptophyta > Pinopsida > Pinales > Pinaceae > Pinus > Pinus taeda. The sequence goes on from APFE031712600.1 coordinate 2,511, forward strand.
CCCTGCAATCTCCCCATAGGTAGGATCTTTTGCTGCTTCGCCATTCACAGTTGGATCAGAGACCATTGCAGTGCAGGCCTTCCCATGTTCTCCCATGTCTGTTTTGGCAGGATGTTCACGTTCGATCCTAGGTCCAAAATTACTTGATCCATCTCATATTTCTCGATCTGCGTGGTCAATATCATCTCCCTTCCTGTTCGCGTTGTGTGCTTCTCGAGCTTCCAAACTATGTGCGGTTCTCCTGGTGCGGTCCCAGCGCATCTAGTTATGAGTTCTTACAGCCCCTTTATAGCCTTACTGTCATGTAGTAGCTTCATGCATGTTTCCAAGAACATAGTGAGCATCGATGGGTCCATTTCCGGATCCAGCCTTTCTTTACTCCCTGAAGTGGAGGCATTAGCGAAGCTCCTCTTAGCGTGCTCCAAATCAAATTTTGGTTCCTTCGTTGGAGCCTTGCGAACCCAGGTAATTTCTTCAAGTTGCTTGCCTTTGTCATCCCCTATCGTAATACCACTCCGAAGCATGATATTTACATTAGGGTCTTCCTCGCGCGACTCAAACCTCATCATTTGTAGGCTCTGAGTTAGGGGAGGCTGGAGTGCTCCTTTATCGCACAACCTCGCTATCAATGTGGGACAGTCCTCCGTCTCATGATCAAACAACATACAATACAAGCATGATGGTCGTGTTGGATTGGTACAATCGCGGGCATAGTGCCCTGGCCCACTGCAATTGTAACATATTAGCTGTCCGCGACCTCTTCCTCATCCCCCTCCACCTCAGCCTCATCCACGCCCCTGAAATCCAGTGCGCGCCATCCCTATGTTTTGATCGAGGGCCCGTGTTTCACCCTGAACTCTGTAGGTAGGAGTCTGATCCATCATCAGTTCATAACTTCTACAGGTGCGCTCATCATGGCCTACTGACCTGCAAAAATTATAGAATCATTGCTGGGAATTATGCATATACTTCTGTAATAGATGACAAATATCTATAGCATGATTTCTTCCTATTTGACAAATCGCGCACTATAATGCAGGCGCCGCGCTTGGTCCTATTTGTGCCTCCGGTCTCAATGGCATTTTTCCTCCTCCCACAAGGTATTTTGTGAACACTGGGCAGTGGTCCTTGTCGTGCCGGTTGCCCTTGCACTTTACGCACCATACCTCATCGCACACTTCTGGATGAGCTGTCCTGTCTTGTTTCAAACTCTGCATCTCAAGGCATAAGTTTTTCAACTGTGCATGAATCTGCTGGACTCCCAGGTTAGGATCTTGTATTGGAGTCTCGTACAATCTCATTGCGATCTGCAAATCCTCAGCCAGAGTGGTTAGCCTTTGTTGCGACAACGCGTTCCGTAGATGCAGTGTTAACGAGGCTACAAACCATTCATGGTGTTTCCCATCTATTAAGGTCATGTTCGCTTCATGAATTGTGCACTTCAGTCTTTGATCCAACTCCCACGGGGTTTCGTTTGGTAGCATTGTGATTTCCTTGAATCCAATGATTGACTATGCCTCCGATTTTGGCCTGCTAAATTCTTTCTTTAGTGCAGCTTGGATATCCGCTATCCCCCCATTTAGATTGTCATTGGAATGCTTAATGTACCATGTCAGTGTGCGATCCTGCAGAGCGCTGAACAATGTTGCCTTCTTTATATTTTCGTTCGTGACACCCTGTGCTTCCCATATAGCTTTTACCACGAACCAAAATTGGTCCGGATCTTCATTCCCTACTCCCTTGAACACTAGTAGCTTTATTGCACTGGCCATACTGCTTCGCGGTGGTGGCAGAGGTGGTATGGGGAAAGTCAGGGGTGAAGACAATGAAACTGGTGGTGGTGTGGGTGGGGGTGGTATGTGCGGAATTCTCTATCTTATTAGATTGATCGCACTTCTTGGTGAAACCTTTGCGAGCTCTTCCTCGCCCCCTCGCGGAGGTGAAATCAAGGGGCTAGTTTCTAGTTCTGTGCTACCTTCGTTTCTGTAGATTCTCCCACTTAGTGTAGCCCCAAACATCAATTTATTCGCATAACCTGCTTTTCACAAAGTATCATTTTAATCCAAGAGTTCAAAGATTTAACATACTTAACTCGCGGTCCCCTGAGGAAGTGTCGTTCTACCTCACTATAGATGATTGAAGTATCTACTGCAAATTTGGTGATGAATCCTCCTATGATTCGATCGAGCCAGTGATCGACAACACATGCAATCTTATCTTCCAATGCTTCCAGTCTATGCACCAATTCTGGAGTCCACATAATAGGTTTGTCGAGCTTACACCTTCCTTGGCTATCTGCTAGCTTCGCGATCCACTCGTACAACTCAGTAGGGAAGGATGCAAAGAAAATTTTGTGGATCTCCATATACAAGTAGCAATCTAACCACTCTTCCTTTGACAGTCATGGATTCTTGTTTTCCTACGCCGCGAACTCGTGGATCTTTCTGTCCAACCACTCTTCAATTCCTTTCTTTGTCGAATTCCAATGATACGACATCAAACATCTCTATGAAAATCTTGGTCCCGACAACGGAACCATTTGTTGGCTTGTTGGGGCCTGACCCAAGTTCGGAGTTAATTAGCCAAACAAATCCCTGTACTACTGGCCCTTTCAGCAACAGTCTGCAGAGCGCGGACTGAGGTCTCACCTGAAGTAGTATGCAAGGTTGCTAGAACTAGGTTTCCGCACCCTTGAGATGTCTGAGAGGTTCGATTGGTTCTTTGTTTGTTCCTGCGTGCACGTGGCTTCATGCACCTTTCGTTCCTTGTGGCCCATAACCCTGCCTTTGCGCATCCCTAACCAGGGGTTGTGTCGCGCTCTGCGCTATTACCCGAGATATTATTTATCTTCCAGTATTATTTAAGCACCTTCGCCTACTTAAATGCCTTAAGTTATCCTTAACAATACAAAACATTCATACAGTTTCGCGCAGTAAATAAACAGTATACCTGCAAATTATATCCAATCATGCAATAAATCAGGGAAAGATACATAGAATTATAACAAAACTTCTCTTTATTGATTCTCCAATGATTACAGACTCGATCCACCCTACGCACTCAGCTGCAGGGGTCCGCGCACTCAGCTGTGGACTACTAGGCCTTTGCACACTCATCTGTAGAGCCTTCTCCTACTCTACGACCCACAAACACCCTTTTCACTTTGACTCAATCACTTAGACTTCTCATGCTTATATTCATTGCTGCTTTTCATTTGTTTCTACACTTAGAGCCTCGCTCTATTTATACAATCCCATGGTCCGCGGACCATGGGTAGGTCTATCCAGCCGACACTACATTAAAAAACTAGGGCAGACAACCCTGTGACTCTATCATACTTTCGCGCCCCCCGCCTGCAATTCGCAGAGCTTTTACAACAAGATTTGGTCAAAACTTGGGCTTTAAGCCCTAAAACATGCCTTGGGGGGGATTCCATGCCCAACACAAGCAACCACATCTCACACATATAGTAGCATATGCAATGTCTCCAAGACATTTAGAGACATATGCAACATCTAGAGAAGCACTCCAACCACTTGCAACAATAGCATCTCTAAGCTACAACACAACATCAACACCCATAGCAAAAATCCAATCCTCCTGCAATAACAACTTCTCCAACCAACTCAACATGTATAGAATCCATCTCCTCAACAACGACAACATCATCTCCACTAGGTCTAGTCATAGGTATGTTGACATCAATGCCAACTAACAAGGCCATCGCCAAAACATCCAACACCAAGCACTCAACACACATGCATATGACCAGTAGCACCAAGAGCTTGTTGACATCAATGCCAACATGGAAACCCTCAAGGGGAAGAAAACCACCCTGTTGTTGTTACACTACTTCTCTTACTTTTATTATCAATTAATTTCTTTCATAAATGCTAACCCCAACTAGCTAGGAGCCACTACTCCTTTGCAATAGTTTGTTAGCCACCACCATCTAGGAAGCCCCAACCCACTGTCAACTATTTGTTGGCCACTACCAGCATGGAGTCACTACTCCTATCTTGGCAAGCCACCACTTGTCGGAGGTCCCAACCTCCTCAAATTATCAAGGCCATGATTTCATTCATTTTCATATTGGACCCCAAAGCAAACAAACAAACTTTGCAACACATAAATAAACCAACTCACTCTACAACGTATAAATAAACCAACTCTCTTTGCAACACAATCTCAACCTCTCTAACTAATGCTCACTGTTACATATATTCAAACTTCATTATGCATTGTAGCTCAACTAAACTCCAACACTAACATATCATATTTATGCTAATTTCTCCTCTAAATCAAATATCTAATTACACACAGTTTCCCTTGATGACCACATTAAATAAACTCTCACACCAAATGCCATGGGAAAAACCTTTAGTAATTGCCTCACAAGAATCTTCACTTAGATTTATACATATCCTCAATACAACATCATCACACTAGAATACATAATTCTATCCATTTCTAACAATAGCAACACATCTGAATGTTGACATCAATACTAACCAAACAACACTGTTGTCAACAAAAATTATAATAACATCACTTTATTTATTTATTAAATATTTTAATTATTTTTAAATGAATAAATAGAAATATTTTAGTATTAGAAAAATAATTTTAAAACCATATAAAAAATATTAAAATTATTAAAATTTATATCACAACATATCTCATGCTTTTCACTTAATTTTTTTTCAAAATTAATAAAATGATTTATACAAATAATATACTTACATTCCAACTTTGTTGGTTGCAATTAAAATATCTTCGTCCTCTGTGATCTTTCATATGTTCTATAAATCATAACTCTTTCATAGATTATATAAGCCATTTTCATATGTTCTATAAATCATAACTCTTTCATAGATTATATAAGCCATAACTCGTGGAAATATATAAAATGAATGTTTTGCAATTAAAATATCCCCTTCTTGTGTGATCTTTCATATGTTATATAAAACATAACTCTGGCAAATATATAAAATGAATGAGAAATTTTGTTAAACAAATATAAGTATCAACTTTATATGTTTATGTTGTGAACTTGGTTAATGCTTACCTATTATGTTCATTGATATATTATTATTAATATTATTTTTAAGAAAGGTTAAATATATTTAATATATAATTAAATTTTATATATATATATATCTATAATACTAATATATATATATACCTTACCCTATTAAGAAGTAATTTAATAATTTTGAAAATAGAATTGAATTTATGGTAATTTCTAATTATCAAGTTTATATATATAGTAAATATGAAACATATTAAATTTTTATATCAAAATGATATATATTGATAAAAATAGTAATGAAGTTGTGAATATATTTATCATTACAAATTAATTTTCTAATTTATATTAATTTATATAGTGTAATATTTATGGATTTTTAAGCTTCTTAGATATATTTATATTATTGTAAGATTTTATATTCTAGTAGTGGGAAGAAAGTTTACCATTTTTATCAATAACTTGGAATGTTCAAAAAACTAGTTTTTGCATATGGCATACTAAAACACTGTGAAAAGTATATAAGCATAAAAAAGCTAGGTCTGCCTGTTTTTAAAATGAGATGTGAAGAACCATGAGAGAATGTAATATTTATGTTATTTGATTGGAAATTAATTGAACACTATAAAAAATGATTAAGAGTTATAAACAAAATTGAGATTAATATGGAAATGAAATAGGACATTGATCACACTAAAAATTCTATATGTGATAAGATAATATACCAAAAATATCATTGGGAGATTACATGACAATTTAATTCACCACATACTAGAGCCAACATCCATTACTTGGTTCTTTATGTAGGGAATCGATACATTGCATAGAAGAGATGTGGTTTGTTAGGTGGTAGACCCAACACCCAGTGTCTAGCTCTGTTGCAAAAGATAAATACACCAAGTACTCCCCAAATTCCAATCCCAAAACCGATCCCCAATGCCATTAATGACATATTTTCATCTAGATGCTCAAGCCATCCCATTTTCAGATGGGCACTGCTACTATTACTGTCACCTTCTCCCACTGGGTTTTCCTTTTCACAGCATGAATCTAAAGGACACCCATATAAGCACTTATTCCTTTGAAATGATGTTGCATTGAATGTGGAAAATTGTGTTCCTTTGGGGATTGGCCCACAAAGGCTATTAGATGAAACATCCAGAACAACGAGTTTGTATAGCTTAGAGAGCTCTTCAGGAATATGTCCACTCAAATTGTTCTTGCTCAAGTCTAACTGCTCCAAAGGAGATATGTTGCTAAGAGATGCAGGTATTAGCCCTTCCAACTAGTTGCCAGATAAATTTAGCAATCGCATGTCTCTCAAAGTACCGATGCTTGTAGGGATTTGTCCTACAAGATTATTGTTGGACAAATCAAGTATTGTGTTTGTAGGTGAGAGGTATGGCAGGGTATACTCACATCCTTTCATGTGAACTGTCATTTATTCTTCAAAGGGAGGAGAGTTTGAAGAATTTACAAATCCTTGAAGTCTTTCAAAATGTAATGGCATTCTTCCACTAAATTTATTATTGGATAAATCTAATACATACAAAGAGGTGAAATTTGTTACCCATTCAGGGATGCCGCCATGAAAATTATTATAGCCAAAGTTTAAAATTGACAATGATGAAAAAGATTTCAAATAGTGAGGAAGTTGCCCTGTCAAATTGTTTTTTCTTAAATCTAAATACCCAATTCCAGTACAATTAGCCAAACACATTGGCAAAGTCCCAGAAAGTTTATTAGTGTGAACAGAGAAAAAACTTAACTGGGGGCAACTACCATCAAGTTCAGGGATTGATCCTTATAAATTGTTCTTTGATAAATCTAAAATTTGAAAGGAAGTCAAATTAATTGTATTGGGTATAGTGCTAAAAATATTATTATTATATAGATCTAGTTCTTGTAAATCCTTTATGTGACTTATACTAAGCGGGAGAGATCCAGTCAAATTGTTATTTGATAAATAAAGATATTGAAGATTGCTTAATTGACCTATGTTACGCGGGAGAGATCCAATTCACTGGTTGTTTGAAGATTTACATGAAAGTTTAGATTTACATGAAAGTTTGGATTAAAGTGTCGTGCAATCTGCGCAGACCTGCTTAGAGGGATTACCATTAACAAGTAACAAAAAAAAATTTACAATTTTTTTTTGAAATTTTAAAATCAAATTTATAGATTTTTTTGGATTTTTAATTTAATTTATAAAACTTTAACTTAAATTTGATAATTCACATAATATTTTAGAGCACAACATAAATTTTATAGTTTTCATAATATAATATAACATAGCTCATTTATAATCTAATACAACATAGCTTATTTATAATCTGAATAATTCAATTTCAAAAAAAATTACCTTTATAATAAATAACATTAAATAATTTTAAAAATCAATCATTATATTATCTTTACATCCATTACGGATTTTGTATATCTATTATTATTATTAAGAGAATTAAATTCACTTAGCTTAAGAGTATTGAATTT
>APFE031712603.1:0-11817 GCA_000404065.3 Pinus taeda
CCGGACCCTGTAGAGGGGGCCTACCTGCCCCCCTCAAACCCCCGGATAGGGGGGGCTGCCCCCCCCTATGACCCCCCCCGCTGCGCAGTGAGCGCAACGAGGGGGGGCTCCGCCCCCATCTAACCCCCCAGTTCACTATGTAGGTTATTCATGGAAAGAATATAACACAGCCCAACAAGTAGAGCCTACTGGAACAAAGTCGTAGTGATTTTGTCAACCGTGCCCAAGGACGAACCCCCATTTGCACAGGCAAAACAAGACAACGTTGTTAGCCAAATGCCAACAAAGTAAAAGACAAGAAAAAAACTAAGAGTGAGTAACTGAATGAACAATGAACAAATTATTTTACCTGGAGATTAGTCACGTGGGAAGAGTGAAACCCCACTGAGCCACAACCAACGGTGACACCTTGAGACCAAGGAGTAGTCCTCATTAGAATCGAAGGAAAATGAAGAGGGAAAACGAATCATGGAGAAACATCATACTTGAAGAAAACTGTGAAGTAGAGGAAGCCACCATGACTGTGACCTGTAGAACGCAACACGGGTAACCCATTAACCAAAGTTAATAACCAGAAGAACCTCACTGAAATGAAAGCAATGGAGTAGGGACAAGTTTAGTAACTGAATAGACAGAGATAGTAGCAACTCTCTTACACAGATGAGAAGAACCTTCATACTGTGGCCATGTAACCAAGCAACGAAGTCACTAGAACAAATGTAGGTGCCACACCAACAAGCAGCATAACCCATAGTTGGGCACACGCAGAGCCTTTTTCTCAACTCCATACATCCACATCACATACCTTACACAGCACAAACCCTCACTACTAGTCCAAACCCTTAGTGCCACGAAAATGCAAGTGCAAATGAAGAAATGGCATAGAATGCAGGGTTTTGGCATAACCAAGAGTGGGAAATGGTAAACGTGGCAAGTACCACCAACACAGCATAATTAAAGTCCGACATAAATGCCATACAATGAAAATCCAGAACCATCCTATGATTAACCCCTAATCACAAGTATTAAGATCCAAATCATTTACTAATCATTTAATTGTTGATTAGTGCACTAATGTATTATTGTTAAACAGTGTGGAATTGCGGGTTGGTCCCATCATAATCCATTGTAATCTAACTATAATATAATTCTTTAAAAAACAAATTAAGGTCAATCCTTTAAAAAGTTAAATATAAAAATGTGGTAAACTTTTTTTCCTCACCTCATAAAAATTTCATGCACCTTTATTTTGGTAATCACTTTTGAAAATGTTGTGAAAATAATTTATTTAGGTAAAAACTCATACCTCAGACTCCTTTTACGAACTCCCTCAATACATATGGAAAAACAGTTAAAAATATAACAAAGCATGAATTCCAAATTTATTTGATTATTTTCACGATTTAAGCCTTGGCAACAAAATCACAACACTTAAAAATATTACAAAGCATGAATTCCAAATTTATTTGATTATTTTCACGATTTAACCCTTGACAACAAAATCACAACACTTAAAAATATAACAATGCATGAATTCCAAATTTATTTGATTATTTTCTCGATTTAACCCTTGACAAAAAAATCACAATAAGTCCAGTACATACTTAACCTATGAAATAATCTCTCATAGTGGATGTTATTTGAAATAAAACCCTAGCCAAAGAAGTTGGAAAAAACCTAAATCTTGCAATAAAATATATTAATATTGTATGCTCATTTATTTAATTTCTTCTCAATTTGGTTCTTCTTAGTAAAACATAGTAAACCTTTCCAACCTGTAAAAATGAAAACCTTAAAATATATTTTCCACATACAAATCAATGACACTAAAAGCAAAACATCAATGAAGTCAAATGATTTTTTCATGAAATTAAATAGATTTTGGAAGTGAAAGTATTTAAAAACTCCAAAACATCACCGAAGTCAAATGAATTTGTCATGAAATCGAATATATTTGGAAGTGAAAGTATTTAAAAACTCCAACAAAGTTGTAGGCATAAGAACATAGCGATCAATGCCATTTTAAATCGACGGTTCTCATTTTACATCACATAAGGAATAGGAGAGGGCTTAGTGAGCTCTTATTCACACGATGGAATCCTCTTCATTGATCTTGTTTTAGTGAAGGGCCATCATTTCACAACATGTGTGCAAGTATGGGTGAATTAACCTCCTATTCTAACCCGATGGCACCCATATGAACATGTGTGCTCTCGTGCATAGTTATCAATGTTATCATTCGTTTAATAAGATATGGTTCATTAATATGTTTTCCTCTAGGCCTTCTAATGCAACATGAAAATAATTTTGACAAATAAGGTTTGGCATGAATAATTTTCATGTAATGTTATAAAGTTTATATTTGGAAAATAAAATATATAGGGTATGTTGTTTAGTAATTAATGATTTTCATAGATTACCCTAATATTTCCTAAGCATTTGTTTCTCAATTTTCATATTTTATGTCATAATAATATACTTGTGGTATCATTTGGAAAATTATGTTTCTAATATGTATTTCACACACATATAGATGCACATATATTTAAGAAATCAACTCCCTTAATCATCTAAACAATATTTTTTAAATTTTATTAATATATATATATATTTTCCCCTTTTTAGTGGACATTATTTCCCCATTTTGAAGATTTCTTAGTGATATTAATAATGGCTCAATTATGTTTAGTTGTATATATCAGTTAGTGATATTTAAACTTTTAATTGTTTGTATTTTGACTTTATATGTGACTTATAGAATTAAAATCATCATAATAAAGAGTTTCATATGGATATTTATATTGTGGAATTTCTTTAACGACACTTAGTTATTAACCCTACTTAGGTTTGTTCTAATCCCATTTATTAGTTTATCTTTTGTATTTTAGGGACTCAAACTACACAAGACAAAACAAAAAAAGGGTTGCGTCAATGAGGGTGCATAAAAGTAGCCTGATTTTTTGAAGAGGGTTAAACTGAATGGGAGGTAGGGAGGAAACTTAAACCCTAGTTTGATTAAGACCATCGCCATTTGGGGGATTTCCAAAAGAGAAATTAAGATTTTTTCCTTAAATTAAAAACATCTGTGATATGGACATGGGTGCCTTTCACACCTACTACTCATGATAAAAATCCCTTTCATAAGCTCTTTTTGACGTCCTTAATACTCAAAAGCTAAACCTACTCAAGAATTCAAGGTGAGAAGACATGTAGTGAGAAATTGCTAACCGGGTAGTATAGGGTGCAAAGGGTTATGTTGGATTTTCAGTATTGGCACAAAGGCGATGATTGTTGTGGAGAAAATGGTACAAAATGACCAACAAGGAAACTAAATAGCAAATGATCTTGGAAGCTTGTGGATAGGTGTATTTAATTTAGAAATTCCTTCATAAGTAAAAATAGGAAACCCGTCACGATTTAAATCAAATAGTAAATAAATATTTTCTAATACTGATGCAACATCCCATCCATCAGGTCGAACAAGTGGGTTAAGTTTGTCACATGTTTGAGCTCGATGCTCTTATAAACTATTGATTATGTGAATGATAGATGATAAAATCTCACCAAACGAAGGGGTGAATGTTAACGCCGTTGCTTCTTTCTACTCGATGGGAATGAGAGCCATCAAATGAGCAAAAATATATAGATATGAATTATGGGGGAAAAGTGAGATATTTAACTAGTGAACACGTCCTGGGTGAAGGCGTGTATCAACCATTAATTTGAAACAAGAGGGAACATATTCACAGATTAAGCTCATGGGATAAACAATTTGACAAACGTGAAGATTCTAAGGAGATATTTTGATCCCAATAATATAAGAGAGAGTCATGTGATAAGGGAGGCATAACGAGAAACTCACAAAAGGAGATAAGACCTAATTGGGGTCAAATTGGCAGCACCAATGTAGGGCATCCAAGAGAAGTGTAGTCAAAGAGGGCTAAGATTGTTTGAGGATTTTGGGAATCTAAGATAAGAATAATCCTAAAAGGGCGTACCTTGTGAAAATATGAATCAGGTATGTGCCTTGAGAGGTTGGGGTGTCCATATTTGTGTGCCTCCTAGCATTGTGCTCTAATCCTATGTTGGTATTTCATGATGATAGTTATGTTATTTATGCTAAAACAAATTCTTATCAATCTAACTCTTCTTATGAGAACTGTTCAATTTAAGAATTCATGTGCCTTGTTGTGGAACTATGAATACCTCCCTAGTTAAACGAGAGAGTTAGAGAGATGTAAATAGGTTCGGCCTTCATAATTGTATTTGTGCTTTTATTAATGTAAATTCTATGAAAAAAACAAAATAGAAAAATAAAAAATATTATTATGATTATTATTATTATTCTAGATAAGCATTTTCTTCATGCTTATAGGCTTTCTTGAGTCAAGAAATTTTGTCATGAGTCAATTTCCCTTTCAAGAAATTTGTAATCAAAAGAAATATTATTTTGAAGTCTTGAAAATTATATTTGACCCCAAGATCAAGTCAACTCTACCAAAGTCAATTAGGCCTAAAGGAGGCCTAATTCGACCACATGGAAGGCTATATAAAGAAGAGATGTTGACCTCGTTTGGACACACACTCACAAGCTCGATCTCCAAGAATGTGTGGTAAAATGAAGTGTCGAGGTCAAGGAGAATAAGAGAAAGGCAAGTGAGAAGAAGAATGTTTATTCTTTCGGCATATTTTGTTCACATGTGCAATATTTTATGGCATCTTTATAAGTTGTTGTGTCAAAATATTTTGAAGTTGTAGGGCCAATTTTTTTTTAAGCTATAGGGCTGAAAATCTGTGAAGCTGGGCTCATTTGAAGCTATTGATATTGACAACTTTGACTTGTTTTACGAAGGTTTTTTCAGAGGGTTGACTTGTTGTTTGAGGAGGTATAGATCTTAGTCTTTGGGTCTTAAATGTTTCACTTTGAATTGATTGTATAAGAAGAGAATATTTTTTCACGGTTTTCCCCTTAGGAGCTTTTCCGTAGCTTGAACCCTATATCTTTTGATCCTTTTTTTGTGATATCCATATGCTTTATGGCTTTGGTAATACCTTGATGAAGACAATATAAAAAAATAATTAAATGCCAACAAATCTTGCAAGCAATTATTAAGTTAAAAGTTATCGAACCGTAATTAACATTACCTTTGATTTGTCAACACTAATAAGTGTTTTGTTATGGAAATAGGTTGCATCCCCTTCCAACGACCACCATGATAATAACACAATGAAAAAATAGAATATCTAGTTAGGTTTGAACCTGAGGCTTATTGTTAAAAACTAACAGGAGCGAGACAAGATAAGAAAATGATCCAAAGGGCTTTATGTCATCTTACATTATATTGATCTTAGTATCTGAATTAATAATACATCAATTAAACCATTTTAGATCTATATTTCACTGACAATGCATCAGTGGATCAAGACAACACTTGATAAAAAAATTAGGTTTGTAACTCATATCTATGTGCGCTTAGATTTGGTGTTTGTCTAGGGACTTTTATTTTAACATTCCCCCCTCCTTCAATCACAGGTCTGAATAATTGTATGAATACATTTTTTTCATATTCAACATAAAACTATTGAACTATGAACCTCGATGAAGATATCCTTGAAAACTCTCAATATCAGGGAGTAAACAACTACTATGTTTGAATTTTGAACATTCCCATTATTTTTATTAGAAGTGATTTTGATTGATTTGATAAGTTGATATATGATATTTTCCTTGCAGATGCAACCCTTTGACACATTGACCTTCCATCAAAATTTAATTTTTGTCTCAACTAAAGATTTTGTAATTAGAAACTATAGGAATATATTTGTAAGTGGTTTGTTTGTTGATTCTAACACCACAAAAGATAGAAAAAATACTTTGCAAGTGAGAGGAAAAAAAGAATGGGAAGTTGGATGATGTAACTTGAAATATTTTCCATTATGAGTTTATTGCCTCCAAATATGAATATTTAATTTCACTATCGTTTTTTGCGATGGATCTATTTACCTTTTGTTTCCCTAACACTTCACTAGGTTCACTTTATTTACTTTTCAAATAATTTTGACAATATTGGGCAACATAAATAATTCCTCGTAGAATTTCTATTAATCAAAATTTGAATTTAGATGGCCAAAAGAAAATGTGATATTAAATACCTGAATCATAGAAACCCTAAAAATTTATGTAGCCAAAACTTCGATTATGATAAAACTTTTAGACCAAATGAAAAGGATCAATCTAGTTCATATCACAAATATTCAAAATATATGGTATCACAATAAAGAATCCATAAAGGAACCAATATGGTTGTTTTTACTAAACTAGGTAATTCCCAACTAAAAGATATCATGTTTTCATTGATGCAAACTTTTAGGAATTTTGGGATTAAAGTAATTATGATGTTGGGTGAAGTGGGAGGGTTTTTTGTGAGGGTTGAAGGATTCTAGCGTTTGATAGATTTATCAAAATTGCGGCACAAGGAGGTGTTTCCAAATGCAAAATTGATAAGGGAGGTTGATTAAGGTGTAGTTTTGGTCGAGGATATGGTGTCAGAGGTTGCAGTGTCCATCGTTGTCGTCGACGAGGATCCTGAACACAAAGAAGGAAAAGTGTGCCTACATCAAAACTTAGCCACCTAGTAAAAGAAGGGTCTATAGGCAGAAGTGGAACAAGTGGTGGCAGCAACAACAACAATTCTACACTAAGGAGTAGCAGATCAGAATCCTCTTCGATAATCAGAGCTCTGCGTGACATGAGGGCAATGGAGTATGTGTTTAAGCAAATTGACACCAATGATGCTAGAAATATCTCATCCTTGGTGCTCAGAGCAATTCCATGCTCAATGGGCTACCATGTTAGGTCATAGGCGTTAGGGAAAATGATGGAGGTAGTGGGGGTTGGGGTTAATCTTCATGAAGGATGGCTTGGTTTCCATGCATCCTGTGGCCCTTTTTCTCCTTGCTTGTTGGTCTCTCTTGTCATCAATGCTTTGTTTTCAATGGATTTAGAGGGGCCATTGTTTTTTATTGATGGTGCTTCACAGCTATTTCAGTTATCAGACCTGCTTTGGGCTATGCTTCTATAGTTGTTCTATTGATGCCCTTATGCTAGTTTCTTCAAGTTTATATACTAAGGTTTTTACCCATTTTGTAATATTGTGATGTTTGTTTTTAGGCTTCCAATAGATGCACCCTTTGGCATATCTAAGGGCATGTGTGCCCCTTATCTTGAGATAAGTCATATATATTTTCAGGAATATTTAGTCACATATGCTATTGATAATTATTTAAACATCTTTTTATAGTAACTGCTTTTTCTTTCGTAAAAAAAATATAAAAAAGTCTATCTACATTATATTGACTGAAATATATAAAAGATTATAGAAAATAATAAAATTCTAATGAAGGGTCAAATAAATACCTAACCATGTGTCCTTTTTTCATGTGCTTTAAACAAAAATACAAGCCTTTTCATTCAGATGTCTCTTCATTAATGATTAATTATTATTATTTTATTATTAATATTTATTAGTGTGCCTTCCATCTTGCTAACTGCTCCATTCCTCCCACACCGTAGGTATCCACTACAGCACAACCTTCACAGGGTGAACCATGGATGGTTCTGTCCGATTTGTTACAGAGCCATTTCCTTTTTCTTTTTCTTTAATATTTGTGATCAGCAAGCAGACAATGTAATTTTTAGTCCCAGTGACTATTATTTGGCAATTTGGACATCATTGTAGTTTATTTCTTTCTAGTTTAAAGATCTCGTGGTTTATATCCTGTTTTAATTTCTCTCTATTGGGTTTTATTTAGGCAGTAGTCTATAACGCGACTTTTTGAAATTCTTTCCGGCAGATTTTTCCGGTCTAAATCCGGCAGCAATTCATTGGAATCCCAAGTTTAATAGCTAGTTTCTGCACAATCAATGGCTCCCAGGGGTTTTCGAGGGCGCTGAATCCAAATATACAGTTAAAAAATCATTTTAACTGCTAAAAATGGAGATTTAACCTCATTTCTTCCGCCGGATTCAGTCACCGGAATCTCCAAAAAGTCGCATTATAGACAACTCCTTTATTTACTAAACATTGAGCAATCATAATAATTATTGATGCCAAGTTACCTTTTGGTTAGTTGCCCCGGAAAAATAAGATATTTACACCCATATTCAGAGCAACACTGGATTTTTCATTCGTAACTGTCACTATAGACTTCTAGTAAATGTTGAAAGAGTAAACTTGTCACTGAGGGGTTTTTATTATCACATTGAATAGTAGCGTAACATACCTCTTGGATTAACAAACAGACAAGAAACACGACCCGTTTTACTTGTAAAAACAAATTGTTTTTTATCGGTTTTTCCTCGGAATAACAACGGACTTGTTGGCTTTTTCTCCAGTTATATGAAAGAGGGCATGGGGACAAGCGTGGAAGCTATCCTTGTGGTTAGTTGATAATGCTGTCCATTATTATCTCCTTGCATGTTTTTTTCGTTGTTTTGTAATTGCAGTGGAATTGGATTAACATTGCCGTCGTTGACGTAGAATAACTAGCTGAGTGATCACTCTGTCTACGTTATAAAAGCTATCCAGGTTTATTATTCTGGTTTCTTGTTAATATTTTTCATTCATCTTTGGGATGTCGAAGTGGTGCTCTCTGGTGCTGCATGTGATTTTTTGCTCCCTTTTTAACGTTTATTGAAAGACAATTGAAAGCAAAAGAATAGTGTTTTGGTCCATCTTAGGGTGTGGCATGTTTCGGTTTGGGTGGTTCGTATTGTTATTAAATAAGTATGCATATTGACTTAACAAACATGAAAAGAACATGAGAGATTCTGGTAAATCTATTTTAAACACCAAAACTCCAGAAATTGAAGTTGGTAATGAGATTTGTTTTTTTATTGTTCATATCTCCTCTATTATATAAGTATATAAGCGATGTCTTGAGAGAAAAGCCAATACTGGATTTGAGACTATTCTGGATGGATGAAACAAAAGTGTGCCTTTCAAAGAAGTGGTCTAGGGCGAGTGATGATTTCTGTCTTGATTGCTCGTAATTACCATCAATCTTATCACTAACTATATGGTCCAGATTTCGTAATGGAATCAATCGACCATATGAATCTTTGGTAAACATAGAAATTAGGTGATGCCGATATTTATGATGTTTTGCCTGTACGGATTTTATCAGTGCTGATTTATTCTAATTTTAAGGAAAGCAGGTACATCAGCACAACCATCCGCATATACTATTACTGAAAATTGGAAAGTTCCATAAGCTGCCTGGAGGACGCTTAAAGCCTGGTGAAAATGGTAAGAGCCTTAGCTAACTGACTTATTGTTTTTGAACTAAGTAATTGAAATGAAATTGTGAAGCAAACTTGCTTTCCTTCTCTAAACTATAAAATTTAAGTTTTGAGTTTTTTTATCTCATCATTGAGTTGAGATGGTCTGTTTGGAATTCTTCAGAAATTGAAGGCTTGAAGCGCAAACTGTCGAGCAAACTTTCTGTAGATTCAAGAACTCTCCAACCAGAGTGGCAGGTATGATATGAACTTACAAAGTTTCTGTCAGTTTCTTACGTGGTGTAGTTTACGTTTCTCATTTACGAATGATGCTTACACTTTCCTCGGAAGGCAATTTATGAGTAGGTGATTTATGTTTTCCATGCATTAAACATGAAAATTTAGTAATACGTTCTTCCTAACTCGAACCAACCATGGGTGACTTCTATTTTTAATGCATGATAAATTTGCATGTTTGTGCAAAATTATCAAATACCGGTAAGAATAAAATGTAAAAGCAACGCCAATAAATATTGTTAGAGTTTTATATGGACATAGATATTATAAGAATAGTGTTGCTATAAGTTTGGAGATTTTAAACTTAGTAATATGTTCTTTCTAAGTCGAACCAAACAATGGTTCATCTACCATCGTCTCCTTGAGTTAAGTACACTGGTCTAACTTTTACTCATTTAATAGGGACGTTATCCACGTCAGACACCCTGTGCTTCTTCTAGAGTTTTGCTTATTTATTTATTTGGGAGGCCGGGGGCTGGGGTTGTAGGCTGGGGTGGGCTGTGGGAAATCACTTGTATTAGAGACGAAAAAGTTATTGTTGTGGTATATTAATTATATGTTTAACATGTGAGGTTGAAACAATTTTTGAATTTATTTATGGTCTTTCTGTTTTTCAGTTACTCTGGATATTTTTTTTGGTTTAATGATGGAATCAATTCTATCCACCATGTGCACCATGCGTGGTTGGTGGTTTTTTTTGGTTATTTACTCATATCACCAATTTTTCTACCTCTTCCTTATCCAGAGAGGGAAACTAAAGAACGAATTATTTTCATGACAGATTGGACCGTGTGTTGGTGTATGGTGGAGACCTAATTTTGAGACGGTGATGTATCCTTATTGTCCACCCCACATTACAAAACCAAAGGTAAGGAAATGTTTCAACTGAATTATTATCTCCTTCACTACTGCCTCGCACTTTATAGCGTTCATGCCAAATTTGTTGAATCACCTTTCCTGCAGGAATGCAAGAAGCTTTTCCTTGTACATCTACCGGAGAAAGAAAATTTTGTAGTCCCCAGAAATCTGAATCTGGTCGCTGTTCCACTGTTTGGGCTCTACGATAATGTGCAGGTACTTCGCTTGGTCATAATAGGTGCCCAAATATGAATGATTACAAGGTCTACAATTCTTACAGTGTGTTCATTGTTCTGCAATTAAACAAAATTGGGTTACTTGCAAGTTGGCTATCTAAAGGTACATTTTCTGTCTTTTAGTTCATAATACATATACTAATGCTACAGTATTTTGATGCAGAATTACGGTCCGGTTATCTCAGCTATTCCGCTGCAGCTGTCAAGGTTCACGTTTAACATGGTTAAGGATGAACTCCAATGAGTGTTGGTTCTGTCAATAAATTATTGAGGACTGCTTTGTTCAGGGAAAACACACTTTCTAATATGGTTGAATGACAAAGGGTTCAAAATCAATGGTGCGGGGACCTTTGAAATTGGTTGGCAACATTAGGTTTTTCCTGCGTATTATTTATAGCTTACGGCCTTCAGCACTGTTAATTTTGGGACCGTGTTCTGCTTATTCAATGTTACAAAGTTCACTTTTGTTATTGGTTATGGCACTTACTAGCGAGATTTCTACTGCAGCAATGTTTAAATAGTATAACTACAGTGTAAAGGTGAGCACATTATTTATCATAGATGGAAGTGTAATGGCATTTTTCTATTGGCTACCTTTCAAATAGTTGTTTCGCTATTGCCATAAATTTTCATCATATACTATCGTTTGGGACCGTGTTCTGCTTATTCAATGTTACAAAGTTCACCTTTGTTATTGGTTATGGCACTTACTAGCGAGATTTCTACTGCAGCAATGTTTAAATAATATAACTACGGTGTAAAGGTGAGGACATTATTTATCATAGATGGAAGTGTAATGGCATTTTTCTATTGGCTACCTTTCAAAGGGTTGTTTAGCTATTGCCATAAATTTTCATCATATACTATCGTTTCGCTATTGCGAGAAATTTTTATCATATACAATGGAAATTTTAAGGTTATAAAGCTCACATCTTTTTTTGTTCTACTTGTTGGAAATATTAATCTCAATCACCATTTGAAACACACTTATAACCACGATACTTTCTCAAGCAATAGTCTATAACGTGACTTTTTGAAAGTTTTTCCGGCGGATTTTTCCGGTCAAAATCTGGCAGCAATTCATTGGAATCCCAAGTTTGATAGCTAGTTTCTGCACAATCAATGGCTCCCAGGGGTTTTCCAGGG
>APFE031712617.1:0-16536 GCA_000404065.3 Pinus taeda
GGAGGAAAAAACATTCCAGTGCGCGCTGACCAAAAATCATGCCCAAATTGTGTGGCGCGGGCCGTGCTCTATGAAAGGGCGTCTATGGGCGCGCCCTCTTTGTAGGAACTGAGCCATTGGCGCGGGTTAGACACTGTGGACCCGCGCTAATGGAAAAAGGGTATCTTCCAAGGTTAATCTTCAAAGTGTGTCTTCAGGGTTATTGAAATTCATACTCAGGAGACCTCAATGCAAGTGTTTTCAAGTTGTGTCTCTGGTCACAGGTCCGTAAATGTGTCCTCCAATGTGTGACAGCGGGGGTTAACAAGGACGGTGACCAACGGTGACAAATTACTGCGTAACAATTAGACTTCTAACCACTTATGAAAATAAGGTATAAATTGGAAAAAGGACTTGTGGCAGGTGTTGGAAAAACATGAGGGAAACAACTGCGCTTACATTAATAGGAATTTGAGAGACCACGTGCAAGGGTTGTAATGAAAAACATTTAATTTTTGACAGTTTATATTTGCACCGTCTTTCAAACACTATTATATCTAGGTGGTTTTGTACACTAAGTAGGACCTAATATCCTTTTTTCAACATCATGTTATGAATTTCTTTCTAATAATATATATTTTTCAAACCAAAATATGGTTTTATGTAAACGAAGCGATAAACACTTTTAGAACATATTTACAAAAACAACACAAATAAACCTTATGTGTATCTTTAAAAGATAATTTTGGATCTTTTTCTCAATGAATGAAAATTATGATTTTTTTCCTTGGGAGGAAAAAACACATTATAGAAAATTTCAAAAATTAATTTAAGATTTCATTACAATAGGAATTTTTTATTTTTTTATTAGATTGATGGTACTTTATTTGATGAAAGAACCACATGTCTTATTGAATAAACCAATTTAAAATTTTGGATTAAAAAAAATTCCTTGCAATAACACATTATAAAGCTATATTATAACACTTCATCTTTTAGCCCTTTTCCAGTTACGTTTTCTAGCGAATTTTGCATGGAGTTTAGTAGGAATTTATTCGAATCACAAGTTTGAGCTATGTACTAGGTACAATTTGAGTGTCCCAAAGTTTCTTTAGGGTTTCAAGTCTAATTATGCATAAAGAAATGCATTTTAAACACTAAAACCATTAAGAGGGAAACTAGGTGGTTATCCTGATAGGTCTAAGGATAGTTTTTGAGTATAGAATATAGGGGCAAGAATAATAGAGATATCAATAGATAATATGAAAATTGCTGACATAGCACAAAGTTAGAAGCATTTTCCTCAGACTTGTTGGTGAACGTGGTCATCCTTGGAAAGGTACTAAAAGGGATCACAATGGCCTTCTGGAAGCCAAGGAAGGTGCTCCCTATGGTGTAGGTAAATTCTAAGTGTGGACGCAAACAAATCCTCTAGCCCAAGAGAGTGGGTTTAGCCACAAACAAACAATCTATGGAAAATCTCCTTAAGCTAGAATCAATTAAGAGGGCCTACCTCTTAGAACGATATTTTTCTCGGTGTTGGTCATGCTTCCTCACTCCAGCTATCTTCCATCTCCTTCCTTTGAATACCTGAAACAAGAAAACAACAACAACAACAAATGTGACAACATAAATTAAAAAAAAATATATTCAATTTATAAAAAAAACCAAAAAGCATTTAAAATTTAAAAATACTATAAGTATTTTCAAATTAAAAAATAAAAAATAAAAAGGGGTTTGTACTAATAACAATAAGGGGTTACACTAGTAGTCTAGGGGCCTAACATGCCCATCTCCTTCAAAAATTGTTGTCCTCAATGCTTGAGTAGTTCTTGATGCTTCTGTATAAAATTCTTGTCCTCCCATGTGGAATCCTCGGCGGGTAAGTTCTTCCACTTGATAAGATACTCTCAAATTGATCGATTTTGTAGCTGTCGGGTTCTTGTTTCTGTGACTGCTCCATGTTCCAATATGATTTTTCCTTCCTCTTCAATTTCTGGCAATATCATTTGAATTGGGATCTTTTTCAACTTTTGAATAAGTGGCCTTACTTCTTCGTCCTTCTTCCATTCATCCCTTTCTTCGTTTATCCAATCCGGCTGGATAATAGAAATAGCACAAAACAATGCTTCTACATCCTCATCCTTTCTTGAGAGTGCATCTGCATCAAAATTTTGCTTCCATTTTCTATAGATGATGTCAAAGTCATAACCCATCATATTTGTGACACATTTTTTCTATTCTTCTAAAGATAATAGTTGTTCTTAAAAGTATTTAGGACTATCATGATCCATTTTTACTTGGAAGTGTCTTCCCATTCGGTAAGTGTCTTGATTTTAGGATCTTGATCTTGAAATGGATATAACTCTATAATTTCTATTCTTCCAGTTTTGAAATTGCAAGACTTGCAGTAGTCCTCTGTGTCCTCTTTCCACTGCCACCAGTCTGATCCAAATTGGATTCTCCAAGGAAGAGTTATGCACAATCTCCCAAGATGACCTGATTATAGACATTTCTAGAAGAGCGAACTTGTATGAAGTGCCACATATCACTGTTTCAACCATTGGCTCTAAAAAATATATACAGGAAACTACAATTCATCCTCTTTTTGTACCTTCTTATGAGATTTCAATCTGATGCTCAGAGAGAGAGTTATGACGATTTTCCCCAAGTCACCTGTTTGGAATGTAATTTAGGAGTCTGCAAAAAGACCAACTTCCTTAGATCATATCTCCGCGAATATAGCACGAAAAGCTCTGAAATTCGGACCTGAGGTTTAGCGCAATTTATTCTCAAATGGGTTTTCTTTTTAGCTTCTAAAACTTCACAAAAAAAATCAATTATAGTGAAAATGCCATGATGACCTATTTGGAGCAACGTAACCCTAGAATCCAAAGCTCTGATACTAAATGTTATGAAACCGGCTCAAGAAAAGATAGAAAGGATAGATCAATGCCTTAGAATTCAGCCTCTTCAAGGGGGAAACCTCCTTTACATTACATAAATGAATAATTCGTGGATGATACAAATGAAAAGACCTCCTTTCTATATATAGGAGTCTAAGGGTTCATAATATAATCAGGGCCGACATAACAATATTAATGTAAGGGCACAATAATAATAGTAGTGTGCTTCTATGGGGCACAATAATAACAATATGGGCACTACATGGGTACATCAATATAAAAAGGGGGTTGTACTCATAACAATAAGGGGTTACACTAGTAGTATAGGGGCGTAACAGATTTTGACCCATTTATAGCACACACAATTTGAATATGTGTATTAATAAATTTATAAACTCAAAAAATATTGTTAATGATAATGATAATCAATTATTTCAAAATTCTACTAGGAAATATTGTTGCTCAAACTTTAATGTGCATACCAAAAGAAAACAAAGTGGCTTCCTACCACACTTCACGCCCCTTCCAAATCGAACCCAATATTCTAATTGGGCAATAATCAACCATTCAAAAGCATAAGAGATAGAAATGCTTTGGGTGAATGAATTGTATTATAAAGTATATAAATAAAAAACCACAACCCAAGCTATTATTTATATATATATATATATATATAGATATAACCAATTGGCACTTTACATATATTATATAATACAAAATAAAAATGAGTAAAAACTGAGGGGCAAACAAATAAAAATATAAAACACAATTATGAAAAGGCTACTCTCGCAAGAGAATAATATAAACAAATCCAATTCAGGTTTAGTTACAAATTTACTATTTGTAAAAGGGTTGTTGTTTATATGGTGAAGTATTTTAAATTACTTTTGACCGATTTAATATATATATATATATATATACACAGATCGACAAAGCTATCAAAGAAAAGGGAAGCAGGTGAACGAAATAAAACAAGATTATGATATTAGTACATATGCCACATGTTTCACCTGTTTTTCACACCAGACCTATAGTGGTTAATGAGCATTTACTTAACTCATAATTTCTCAACTTAACACCATTGGCTCACGTTTTCCATGTTGGCAAGCTTCATTGAATTATTGGGGTTTGTTGTTTATTTGCTTGTTGTTGTTCAACATTTATATTTCATGATATTCTGCTCATGATTTTAACATAAAATTTGATATAAAATTTACATGTTTTCAATCACAAACAATATAAGAAAATCTTGCACATGAAGCAATTGACAAGTATATTTTTATAAAACTGAAGTTGAAATTAGCACAAGAAAACTAACATTCAGCTAAAGATTATGTGTGTGTGTGTGTGTGTGTGTGTGTGTATTATTTAAATGTTTTTATCTTTATTTCTAATTTTTTTTTAAATAAACTTCTTTTTTTAACTGTTCTAAGAATTAGCCTTAAGAGATAGTTTAGTTGGTCTAGTTCTTGTTGCTAAGTACCTCACCTATCGGGAGTTAATGGGGTCAAATACCCTTTACGCCTTTAGGGTTAGGCCTTCCTATTTTGGTATGTGGGTAGATCCCTTTAGGTTGATCTACTTGGATTTTCTCGTGGAAGTAGTGACCACTTAGTGTTCGTGAATCACCCTTAAAAAAAATGTTCTAAGAAAGGGTTTTCAAAATTGATTACGAAAGTTAGTCTAGGAAATATATATAAAAAATGAATAGTTTGAGAGGGTTTAGATATTTTGAGTTATATTGGTCTTGAAATGATGAAATCTCTCTGAAATCAAAGAATACAAATAGTGTTGATTCCAACTTTTCAGGTAGTTGCATAATTTTTTCGTTCTTGTGTTTCTTCCATTCATTAGTGTTTTGATTCAACTGGTATGAGTGTAATGAAGTTGTTGATTGATTTGAATAGAATTTATGAATTTACCTACAATTAATAGTAGTCTTATTTTGGTTTGAATCCCTTAATATTTGCTCCACCATCTCAAGCACTCGCTCATTAAATTCGTTCTTTGTACCATTTCCTCTACAGGGACAAAGCTGAGATTCTTAAGTGCCTCAGTCATTAGGCCTTGTTTTCCTTTTTTCTTCTAGTCACCTCTCAAAAATATAAACCCCGCAATCATCATCTATCTTGCCCAATATGGTTTTAAAGCTAGGTTTTAGAGCTAGAAGCTCTGTTCCAAGCTCTCATGGCCTATCCCTATGGCCACAAATTTTAAAATATTTCATCAATATTTAGATGTCACGGGCACTAGCTCCCCTACAACAAGGAACTATCTTTGGGGAAACAACATGAAATTTGCGACGTTTATGGGGAACAAATTCAATTTTTTTCCGTGGATTTTATAAAAAAAATTGAACTGGTTCTTGAGGGTGAGAAAAAATAGTAGTTGTATATCTTTGCATATCTACTTCACTTTGGGTGTTCCTTTTTTTATTTTTAGGATGGCAATCCTTGCATTGTTTTTTGACAAGTTCATTCCATAAAAAGAATAACTAATTGAGCTGCAAACAAACCCTTGAAGGTCCTATTTTATACATTTTTCTAGTGCTCCAATTTATGATTCTTACTTTTCAAATGAGGGTCTTGGTTTTTCAAAAGATTCACCAATTTATAATACATATAGTTCAAAGGAGGAAAATTATGTTGCAGATTTTCAAGAATATTTGCTCATGGGAAATTGGGAAGAAGATGACCAACAACAATACTTTTGGGAAGAGCCCAAAATTGAAGAGCCAAGTAGTGATTGTGGTTGTCATATGAGAAAAGATTCATGTTAGGAAATTGTTCAAGAAAAGGAGGTAGCCCAAAATTTATCCCATCAATTTTATGATCTCGAAGTTGAGTATATGGAAACCTTCCTTGATCAAGAACAAATATCAATTTTGGGGTATGTGAAAAATCTTTTATTTGAAAATTTCCTATGGTGCATGGCTATTTTAAATTCTAAATTTCAAGAACATAGAGGCATAAGGTCCAACACTCATATGTTGGCCTAGTATCATTGGAAGGATGATTACACTTAATTGTGATCAATCCTATATATAGTTAAGGTCTTGTATATAAATAAGTTCAATCAAAGAGAATTTGTTTTTAGTTGCAATTTTTCTAGTTCTGTGTCTTTAGTTGAGGAATAAAGGAAGTAGTTCTTCTTGGAGCATGTTTTAGAGAGATTTCAGATTTCAAGGCTTTCAAGTTTTGACTCTATTCCCAACAAAGGATATTGGCCTACAATTCTCAGTGCTTTGCAGGAAAAGCATTGTCCCCCATTGGAGCCAATATGTTGCAATTCAATCTTGCACAGCTAAAATATCAAAGATCTTAAAAATAAACTCCAACACATAACCAAAAGATAGAATAATGGTTATTGTAGAATTAAATGGTTTTGAAATAATAGAAAATTAAATGAAAAGGTTTATTATTGACTAACCAATGGTCATAAATGTACATTTGTAAATATATGCAAATTTTTGTGGTGTTTTCTTTGTTTTCTACTGGCAAAGTAACGTTCTTCGGTGGAAGGAAAACACATGATTACTACCAAGTTAGTTGTAAAGGCCTATTAACAAATAATAATCTATTCTTATATCCCAGACTAGACAATCCTAGATAGAAGAGAAGATAGGGCTCAAAAGACTAGAAGTGGTCCCCTATTACAGAGTTCCAATAGGTTTCTAGCCTAATTATATACTTCACTAAATTAAAATATAGTAATTGCATGCTAGAAAAGAACTAAATTAATACATCTAAGAAACACTTAGAAGAGAAATAACAAGGTTATATAGATTAAAAAAAATCCATGGAAAGTATATATCCATTAAGAGTATAGCATTATGTTGGAATTGCTTTAAACAAACACTACATGTAAAATTTAAAAAAACAAAGAAAAAGTTACAATTTAGCATTTAGCATAAAGAAAATACTTTGGAAAGAAAATTTAAACCTACAAGCCTCAGCCTTAATGCATTTAAATAAGAGCATCACTATAATAAGAAGGTGAGACAAATGCCATATATATATATATATATGTAAGTGAATAGAGAAACCTCCAATCACAAACAAATGAATTGGTCGAGCAATGGACAATAATTTAATATTGGTGAATACACCCTCTGAGAGAAGAAGAAAAGCTCATATAAAAAAAGTACAAAACTCTATTAATACGGAACAAATTTTTTACAAGGAAATGTTCGTTTCCCTTAAACATTCTCAATAATAACTCTAGATAGGAAGAAATAGGTCTACGTCTACGCTAGGGCCTTAACTTTGAAAACCCTAATATTAAATCCAAGCTTGCCAGTAGTAAGACAAAAGGCCACCACAATGTGAAAGACCTGACAAGAGTATAAGTTTAGTGAGCACCTATAACCTTTGAATTAAAAAGAAAGCAAGAAAATCCATAGACATTCTTCCACTGAACACTGAGCCAAAAAATTCAATGCCAATGATGCATGTTTGCGAGCAAGTCAGTAGAGTATTCCAACTTTCTAAAGGAAATTCACCTTGTGCGAAGGAAATTAACCCCAACGGGGTTGGAATAGTTGCATGTGCATAAGCAAATAGGGTTGCCATCTATACTACATGGGAAGGCGTACTTTAGTGCTCAAAATGTCCCACCATAAAAAGGAATGTTAAAACCTTGAAATAGAAATATTGGTGTGTTTAGTGTTTATGTTAAACTCACCATGAGAAATTTCACCAATATTACCCTCGTAGAGTGGCAGAAATTGAACCAAATCACTTGCAAAAATTTGTTTCCATAACTAGAAAACCATCAAAGAAGAGTTGGAGCACGTACGAAAAAATAGCATTAGTTAGAGTGTAATTTTAGGATGGTGTCAAGAGAAAGTAAACTCCAAATTGAAAAAATAGAGAGCAATAATTTCATGAGAAAATTTATCAAGAAGACGAACTAGTGTAGTTCCATAACCATGCATGTGATTATATATAGACCTAGAATGGTTTATCCAAGTGAAGCGAAGAAAATTTGATGGTATATCCTTAAGGTAACAAAGTAAAACTTCCCTAATTTGCAGTAGTGTTCTAAACAAGGTTGTGTCAAATTTCTAAAATATTTACATACTTTTCTGTGTAACATGGGAGAGATGTTACACAATCCAAGTTTATAAGGGGACATTCAATGCATTATATCTGTTTAAGAATTAGAAAATACAATTTGACTAATGAAAATATTACACATCAAATCCACCTTAACTGGGGATTTATCAGGCACCTAGACAAATTAAATCTCTTGAAGTGCAAACATTTTTGCATGTTTTGTACTCGAAAAGTAGCTCCATGGTTAAGATGGATCTATATTAGAACCTATCATCAAAACAAATATAGAATCTTAACTCAAGGAAATAGAGTTATGCGCAAAAATGAGATCAACCTTTTTCTTCCTTGTTATCTCATCTTACGTGATTAATGGGTTCCATTTGGTTTGATTTCCTAAAAATAAACTATTAAATATTAGTGTTTGATAGTTCCAACCAAGATTGAGCTATGCAATTTTTTTTGGCCATCTTCTTGAAAACATTTTTAACATCCTTATTAGCATGTTTTAGATATAACTTCATGCATATTTCAAAATTGTATTAATCATTATAAAAGTAAAAGTTAAAAGCATTTGGTTAGTTTACATAAAAATGAGAAAATTATAATTTATTATTTTTTTTGAGTATTCTTTTTTAATTACTTAATTTACCCTTCACATTTTATTTTCAATACATTGCTACAAGAAAATATATTATATATATATAGAGTAGATATAAGATAATAGATATAGATATAGATATAGATATAGATATAGATATAAGATATATATATATATATAGTATATATATATATATATAAATATATATATATACTATATATATATATATATATATATATTATATATATATAACATCATGACTCATCTTAGCTTCTGGATTCTACCAGGTGCCAGGATTGAATCTCTTGACATGCAAACCTCTTTTCAAGGGAAAAGAGATTTGATCCTCCTCGTCTTGGTAGATCCGAGTTAAGATGAAACTAAGCTGGTATAATATATATTTAGTTGACATTAAAACATCTTATTTATAATTCACTTTCCCTACAATAAAATTTTAAAACATGTCCGCTCATATTTTTTTTCTATATTTTCTAATATGTTACATATCAATTCAATGGTTAATATAAAATTACAAAATTTCCCTCATACATTAAATTACAAAGCATTTATTAATGGAATAAGAATCCTCTCAATCTTTTTCCCTTTATACGTTTTATGTTAAAATATTTCAAATATTTTATTTATAACCCAGTTTAATTTTTCCACACTTTTAAAATATTATATATCAACTCCATATTAAAAATGAATAAATTATACATCTCTAATTATAAAAAATGAAACAAAATATAATAATAATATATAATAAATTTTTGATATATATACAAATTGTCAACCAGCTATACAATCAAATTATATATATATATATAACCCAAACTAAGAATCGTATTAGCCAAATAAAGTAATTGGTGAAGTAATAACATAAGTTGCAATGTAGCTACAAACTCTAGAAGCACAAATATAAAAAACTAACAAAGCTCTGTAAGTGCGACACGAATATGGACAAACACTTAAGCAATAATTGTATTGGCAGGATAAAAGACCAGTAAAGGTTCTAAGATAAGTAATAATAAGTCTGAATATCGTTGGCTTATCGATCAACTTTGTAACCATAATTGATGTTATATATATAAATTTAAATTACATTATATTATTTTTAATATGATATTGGAATATTTTATTTTTTTAATATGATATAGAATAATAATTTTAATGAGAAGTAAAAAAAAAAAATATTATTAATATGTTTTTAATTTTAAGATATCACATATAATAATTTTTCATATTAAATAGAGAATAATTTATTTCTTTCTTTAATACTAAAAAGTATTTTTTTGTTTGTGTTTAACTTTTCATTGGTTTATATCCCTGTATAAAGTTATGTAAAATTAAAGTGCAAATCCAAGTACTTTAATCATTGTTGACATTAATTTATCTTTTTATTCCTATTTTTAATTAATTAATTTATAGTATTATTTTCTATTTTTAAATGCAAGGTTAAATGACAACAACTCTCACATATTGGGTGTAGAACACCTCTTGGTCAATAAAAGGTAAATTTTTTTTGAATTATGACCCACATTAATTTTTTGTTATTGTTGTTTTTAATTTGTTAATTTAAAATATTATTTTACTATTTTTAAAAATAACTTTACATGAGAAAAGGGGATGGGAAGATGGGTGTTAAGGAGAAAGCGATGAGGGCTTTCAACTAGAGTTAGGGTTCTGGCAGGGGCCGCTTCTGGTAGTTCTGTCCTTGGGACAGAGAACAGAGGAAGCCTGAACCAATTGAATTTGATCAAAAGGACGAGAAACGCAGAGGTAAGAAGCAGCGAGGGGAGTCATAGGAAGGCGGGATTGACAGAGAAATGACAGATGGGGACGGGAGGGGAGAGATCCCCTCCTACAAAAATGTAGTGGCGGGCGAGACTAGCAGAAATGGGGTGTACAGAGGAGCCGGCAGGAGTAATAAGGATATTCTGGTCATGGGAGGTCACCGGCAGACAGGGTTGGGAAGCAAATGCTTTCCTAAAGCAACGAAAAAACCCAGGTATGTAATCCCAAAAAATAAACTGGAAGAGTATAGAGGATACATGAAAGATCATGCTCTGATCTATAAGTTTGTGGGGACCTTACCGTCTGAGAAAGATCTAGCTAAATGGATACAATAGAGATGGAAGCCCAAGGGACATATAGACTTAAGACTAGGAGCAAAGGATTTTTTCACAGTCATTTTTGCTAACCTGGAAGACAAAGAGAGGATCTTTGAGGGAGGACCATATTTCTTGAATAACGTTGAGTTATTCATGAGGCACCGGGAGGAATGCTATAACCTAGACAAGGAAAAAATGCTAACAGTGCCTCTCTAGGTAAGATTGTTTGGACTCCCAATCAAGTTCTGGGATCCAGAAATTCTGGAAGGGATAGGAAACATGTTCAAGACATTTGTTAAAGTGGAGAGACCACTAAAAGGGGAAAATATACGTCCTATGCTAGGATCTGTGTATACATGAATATCATAGAATCGCTCCTGGAGTATATCAAAGTAGAGTACCATGATGAGATTTGGTAGCAACTAGTGGATTACGAGCATATCCCATTTCGATGTCAAAGATGCCACGAATATGGTCATGTTTTCAAACAATGTCCCTTGAATGCATCTGGAGAGGGAATAGAATAGGGGAAGAAGGAACAGAAGGAGACAGAGGCAAAGAGGGAGGACGACGAAGGGTTCACAGAAGTGCTTTCAAGAAGGAAATCTCAAAAGAGATCAGTCCCTCTAAAATCATCTGTCAAAATAGTAACCAGAGAAAACCAAAAGATGTTTGGAGCACTACAAGAGGAGGAAATGGAATTAGAGAAGGAAGTCAGCGAAGAGGAACCAGGGGAACCTATAAAAGGGATCTAGGAAAAGACACGATGCAAACAATAGTAGAACAAGAGAAGGTAGGAGGAAACCTAGGAACCCCCCAAGACTTATCTGAAATGGAGATAGACCCACAGAAGGAAAAAGGAAGCGAAGAAGAATAAGTAATGAAGAGACTCCTGCAAAAATGGCGTCATCTGGACGAAAGATTCATTCCGGAGGAACAAAAGCAATTATACAAGGAAATGTTCCAAAAATATAAGGACATAGGAGGAGAAGCCATGGCAAATCAACTAGAATAGCTAGGATCGCAAGGAGGATAAAGCATGGAAGTAGGAAACACCGAAAAAGCAGGGAGGAAAAGAGGAAGAAGACCTATGAGTGAAACCACCCAATAGTTGGAGAAATGTTAGTCAACTCAGGATGAGTCATACCTCTATCGGAGGTATTCCAACAACCACTTAAACTATTAAAATGATAATTACAACTTGGAATATTAGAGGGTTAAACATTAAGGGGAAACAAAGATATCTGAAAGACAGGTTGAAAAGGGATAAACCTAGTATAATGATAATTTAGGAAACCAAAATAAGTGAATAGAAATTGAAAGAAATAATGCAGGAATTTCAGCCTCATTATGAAACAATGGGACAGGATGTTATAGGTAGTGCAGGGGGCCTAGCAATTCTATGGAATACAGAGGAAGTTCAATTTGAAGATTGGGTGAGTTTGCCTCGAATCCTCTCATGCAAATTCAAGAATATAGGCTCCCGAGAATGGGTCCTTCTCACTGGAGTTTACGGCCCACATTTAACGAGAGAACGCAGAAGCTTCCTCCAAAAGGTAGGAACAATCCAAAGTTTATTCCCAGATTTACCTTGGATAGTAGGGGGTGACTTTAACATGATCACTACCCTAGAGGAAAAACGAGGGGGTCTGAGAAGAACAGATTTGGACATGGAAGCCTTTGGTGATATGATAGCAAAATAAAGATTGTTGGACATACCTACTACAAATGGGATATACAAATGGAATAACAGGAGAGGAGGTATAAACCAAATTGCTTCAAGATTGGACAGATTCCTATTATCTGAACAAGTTATAAGCAAGGACATATTTTTTGAAGCAAGGATCTTACCAAGAATGGGTTCAGATCACTGGCCGATCAGACTAGAAATTGAAATTAAGGCCTGTCCAAAAAAACGCCCTTTCAGGTTTGAAGCTTTTTGGTTTAGGGATCAGAAATTCATGACAAGAGTGGAGGAGTGGTGGAACCAGAGCCATCAAAAAGGCAAAAGTAGAATGCAGACCTTCCAACTAAAATTAAAAGAGCTTAAGGAAAACATCAAAAAATGGAACTGGGAAGAATTTGGGAACATATTTAAAGATCAGCAACTATTAGATCAAAAAATGGCAATCCTTCAACAAGAAATAATCTTAGAATGTAGAAGTGAGGAAAGAATTCGTGGAGAAGGAGTATTAATAAGTCAAATAGAAGAAAGAAGAAAACAGGAGGAGATTCTATGGACACAAAAATCAAGAGTGAATTGGCTTAGAGAAGGAGAAAGAAATACGAAATTCTTTCATCAAGCCATGATCCTGCACAGACAGAGAAATCAAATTTTTTCCATTACAAATGAAGAAGGAAGACACTTAACCCAGCATGAGGAGATGGAGCAGAATCTAGTAGATCATTTCAAAGACCTCCTTGCGGAGCCCCGGGTCAATAGAAGAGCAGCTATAGGAAGGATTTGTAATGAAATCCCTGAATTGATCACTAGAGATCAGAACCTAGCCCTTATGAGAGCTGCAACCCTAGAGGAAGTGGAAGAGATTGTGAAAGGGATGAAGAAGAATAAAGCTCCAGGACTAGATGGATTCACTATGGAATTCTACCAAGAAGGCTAGAAATTTTTGGGGCAAGACATTTTGGAGGTGGTGGAAGAATCGCATCAAAGCCAGAAGGTATGTCCTGGTCTTAACTCAACCCTCTTGTCTCTTATTCCTAAAAATGCTAACTCGGATAATGCCCAGGGCTTTAGACCCATAGCTCTATGTAACGTAATTTACAAGATCATTGCCACATTGATAGCCAAGAGACTAAAGCCAATTCTGTCAAGTATTATCTCTCTGGAACAAACTAGGTTTTTGGAAGGAAGACAAATACTTGATGGCCTAGTTGTCTCTCAAGAAGTAGTGCACTCCTTGAAAACCAAAAAGGAAGCGGGAATGGTGATTAAGCTAGATCTCTAAAAAGAATATGACCATCTGAACTGGGATTATCTTAAATCGGTTCTAGCGGCATTCGATTTTAACAATAGATGGATTCATTGGGTGCAAGATATGATCGCTACACCAAATTTCTCCATCCTCCTGAATGGGATGCCAACCTCGATGTTCAACGCCACAAAAGGGTTGAGGCAAGGGGATCCTCTATCCCGTTTCTTGTTTATCATAGCAGCAGAAGGACTAGGCAGATATATAAAGAAGTATCTGAGAGAAAGGAAAATTAAAGGGTTAAGAATTTGGGGTAACAACCTGTCGATCACCCACCAACAATTTGTAGATGATATCATGCTTTTCTGTGCAGTCTCTCTAAGAGAAGTAAAAAGAATAAAAAAGATTCTTGATCTTTTCATGGAAGCTTCAAGCACCCAAATTAACAAGGATAAATCTTGCACATTCTTCTTCAACACTCCGGGCAATGTTAAATCTTTGTTGACAAGAATATTGGGCTTTCGCTCTAGATATTTACCCACAAAGTATTTGGGGACACAATTAGCCCTAAATCCACTCAAGATGGAAAACTAGCATCATACCATCAAAAAACTCAGGAATAGATTGGCAAACTGGTCCTTTCGAACCTTGAACATAGCCAGGAAGAGCAGTGCTTCTGAGATCGGTCTTACAAGCAATTCCCATATACCCCTTGTCGGCAACGGTGGTTCCAAAAGGGGCATGCATAAAAATGGTAGAGATATTCAAAAAATTCATCTGGGGGTGAACAAAACAACAGAGGAAATGGGCCCTGATATCATGGAAAGGCCTGACAAAAAATAAAGAGGAAGGGGGATTAGGGCTAGGAGACCCCTATATCTTGAATCAAGTAATGGGAGCGAAGCTGTGGTGGAGATGGATGAAGGGAGGAGGAGACCTATGGAAAAGAATCTGGACACAAAAATACAACATGTAGACTAAAATTAAAGACCTCTTAAGATTGGAAGAAACACCAAGGGGCTCTACAATATGGAACTTGGCCAGTCAAAACAGAGACATGATCTCCAAACATGCATTCTGGGAAATCTGGAATGGGCAATCAGCTAAATTCTAGGATTAAGCTTGGCAACAGAGAGAAAAACTGAAGGAAATGGAGGGCCTTAGGAATACATGTCAGAGAGCTAAGGACGAAGGATTGGATAATATAAAAGATTACTGGCAGGAAGGAAGACAGGAGGAAACCTAGAGAACCTGGAAGGACCTAGAGGTGTGGGATAGAAGCATAGATACAAAACAAAGAGAGCTATACACAACAAAAATTAAGTCTAGGAGAATAATCATTCGAACAGGTCCATATATATTAAGATGGGGTAAATCTATGACAGGAACCTTCACAATTAAATAGGCCTACCTTCTAACCATGCAGCAAGGGCAAGACAAAAATGCTTCCATATGGAAACAAATATGGCAGGGTCATTGGTGGCCAAAGGTAACCATGTTCTTATGGTTGGTTGGGAAGATTCATATCTTGACGTGGGACCAAATCTAGAAGCATAGACTCCATGGACCCCCCAGATGTTGTTTATGCAAGCAAGCCCAGGAAACTTAGGAACATCTCCTAAACGCATGCCCTTTTGCCCAGCACCAATGGGAGGAAACCAACAAGGTATTTGGGAAGACAAATAGAGATCCTCAAAGCATAAAAGAAACTATTAATCAGTGGGGACGTGGCTAGTTCCTGAGCTCGGTAGTAAGAAGAGCTTGGAATTTAATGATGGGCATAAATGTGTGGATGATATGGAAAGAGAGAAACTGAAGGATATTTCAAGAGAAAGAAATGACACCTGAACTGATTTGGAAAAGAACCCAAACCCACATAAGGGAAACAATCATAATGGAAAACTGGAATCTAGAAGATTGGGAAACAACTCCAGAGGAAGGTAAGATTTTGACATACCTCAATCTAGAACAAGGAATGGTTTGTCCCCAGAAATACAAAGATCTAGTAACAATTGTCAACAGCCCTACCATTTTTAGACACCCTCAAGATGGCTTCATCAAACTTAACTTCGATGGTGCCTCTAAAGGAAATCCAAGGCCAGCAGGATTCGAAGGCATCTTCAGGGACCATCAAGGGAGGACAAGATGGGTGTACATAGATCATGGCGGTATTATGAGCAACAACGAAGCAGAACTAATGGCAATTCACCAAGGACTAAGAATAGCGATCAGAAATGGATACAAAAATCTAGAAATAGAGGGAGACTCAAAGATAGTGATAGAGATGCTTCGAAAGTTGAATAATGGCAAA
Source organism: Pinus taeda (assembly GCA_000404065.3). Classification (NCBI taxonomy): domain Eukaryota; kingdom Viridiplantae; phylum Streptophyta; class Pinopsida; order Pinales; family Pinaceae; genus Pinus; species Pinus taeda. The sequence goes on from APFE031712617.1 coordinate 15,893, forward strand.
GACTGGGAAAAAGTAGCCCAGAGTTGGAGGACGCCAGGCCTATTTCAGGACATGGAAACGCTCATGAAAAGAATAGGTTACAAGATTATCAACCATACTAGAAGAGATGGCAATAAGGCATCGGACTTCCTTGCGAATTGGGGATGCAATGAACAAGGGGGTAAAGTTGATAGCATATGGCCGATGCGTACGGAAGATCAAAGGTGGGAGCCCCTCAAAGCAATTATCACCCATGACAATAATGCGGACACAATCTCAAGGTAATACCCACAAGTGGCCCCCGATCGGGATGAGAGATGAGGAGAGAATGTGGGAACGGATCGTGGAGCAAAATGGATGGCAGTGCCAGCCTCCAAACATTCCCATAATAAAATAGGACGTGGGGGTGGCATGCAGATGGGACAGCGCCCCAAGGAACAAAGCTGACAGGGGAATGGGGGAAGAAATAGTAGAAATTAGCGGCGACAAAATGATGAGATGTAGGACAGATGGTAGAGGGCAAATAAGAGAGGTGAGGGAAGTAAGGGTGGTCATTAAGAAGCGAAGGAGGAAGACAGCGGGAGTGCAGGATGAACTAGTTTCATCTGAGGAGACGTAAAGGTCTAGGTATGTTTTCGTAAAGCCAAACCCTATAATTTTCTTAA
>APFE031712624.1:1198-20939 GCA_000404065.3 Pinus taeda
TCTGTTTATAAATACATCACTCCATCTTAGGAAGATAAATTAACCACAAACAACACCCCCAAACGACAAAAAGCTTTAAGAGGTTGCTTAAGTACATATAGTACACCTTCACTTCATAAGCTTACGAGCCCCGGGTTGACAATTAATGACATCAATTTAGGAACACTAAATTGACTAAACAGTCACCCCTAGAAAAAGGTGATAAATTATCAAATTTATTAACATGAATTCTCATGTCGTTTATTCAACAATTCCTATGTCATCCTATTCAACCCAGACAACATTATCAATGCAATCTTTCAACTAAACTTCCCGATATTTCTTGGTGGTACAACATCTGTCTTATGGCTTGTATGATTGTGACTTAAGTATCTAGATTGATAGATCCCCATATACTTGCACAAAAACATCGATTACCAGTACCACATAGCCATCCCTATGGTTGAATCATCCTAATGTTTCCTGTTGCATGATTGGTTATCCTTAGAAACTTCTTGATTCATGTATAATGTTATTACTAGCATAAGATCCTTTGATCATCATAAGTTGTATTAATTCGAAAACCTTTTGAGTTTATCATGAATTTTCGTATTAATTTAGACCATCATGTTCTGAATCTGGTGTACCATTCTAATTATTCAATAGGCTGCTCTGAATTTCTCTAATGCATCAAGCACCATCATGTCTAATTTGTAAGTATATTTTACTCAGCTAAGTAGAAACCCACTGATCATTATTCCCCTATCACTTTCCTCAAAACATATAATTGTAAGATCTTCAATCATCCTACTGTAGGCACCTTTTTGAAAGGTTCTTCTCTATGAGATATTTATAGAATGCCATCTGTATCAAGATGGATATATTCATTAAGGTTGTGGAGTTTGAGTTTGTGCATTTTATGTCATATTAGAAATTTGAATGAACTTTTGAGAATTTTCTCATAAGCTTAACATTGTATTTCTGCTATTAACCAAGAAGCAGTAGGAGTTGTTGTTATACTCCCATTATGTATTTAATCTAGAGGCACTTTTGTTGTCTGTCCCCTTGAATTTCTTATGAAGGTCATACAATTATTAAGGTATGATGTCTCAATAAGTTGTATTGCATGTGTGCCTACTCTTCACACTTCGACCATACAATTTGTGCTTCTTATTAGTTACAATTGTTTAGGTATGGTTTCACTCAAGTACCTATAGGTCTGAAATATGCATATGTTACCTGTTAAGGTTAAGTTCCATTAAATATCACTTTCCCCAATGGCAAAAATTACATCCTAAAATGGATTGCATCATTACATATAGATGTAGTAAGCAAAATATTAGATTGAAAGACAATTTATACAATTACATAGTCTTATACTATGACCTTTCCTTTATGAGCTTAACAATATTTCATGGGAACTTCACAAATAAATACAATTGATCTATTCTAAGTTGGGAGTCAATTAATTAGCCATGGATTTAGAATACTTTTGGTATAATGTCAAAAATTTATCTTCTACGACTTATATAGATTCTATCTATATACTTTTATTTTAATCTGTGTTGACCATGATCTATGTAAATGGTGCTTATAATTTTATCTTTTTTGTTTGCCTTTTACGTTATATAAGTTCAATGTTTACTCTTTCAATTATCATCCTTTCTTAAGATCTTTATAATCATAATCTTTATTCCATTAAGTGATGTCCTTGACTGGACTATTCTTACCAGTATTAGTTGGAATTTTATTAAGCTATGCCCTATACAACTCATAATTTACTCCTCTTATGTCGAGGTATTTAGGATTTTCCTTATTTTACCTCAATACCAATGATATATGTACTCCTTACATAGGTACTCCATGTGATATAATTGAATATATGATTAATATTGTGGGTATAGCATCCCACTTCTGATCTAATAACCATACTTCACCATTATTACCAACTTTTTTATTTCTCCTGCTCTGCTATGCGTATTTATAACTATGAAAGAATCAATTTTAACTTATGGTATACAATATTTAGGCCCCCATAATAGAATTCAACAATAGTTCAAGTTTTGAAAACTTTCACACATATAACAAATAGAATTTTAAATCTTCACATCATTCGATAGTAACCAATTGAGGTTTGACCTGCTCAAATTAATTAACATGTTAATTTTTGGTTACCTTTTTATATTCCTCTTTACTCCACTACAGTTCATCGAGAGCGCATGATATTATTAACAAGTTGAAGGTTGATTGAATCTTGAAACAAGGTAAATTCGATTGGAATAAACTTGCAAGACAATAGTATTTTGTGTCTTTATTGTAAAAAATAGCCTCATTATGTAAGAAACATTTCTTTTGTTGTCTAATGAAGCATGATTTATAAAACGCCCTCCATATGTACTATATCAAGCTTGTTCACTTATCTAGACACTATTGTAATAAATTATATGAAAATTATAGTTTAGTACTTGACCTTTATTGGATCTATCAAGATTGAAATACACCACAATTTTTTAAATCTCTGAATATATTGTAATTATCAAATTTGTTTCATCATAAATCATTTTTTTTAACTCTTGCTAATTTGTGAGAATTCTGATCCCTTCACACATGTAAGCATATCAATGCAGCTCATTGCAACCACGTAATGAGCCCTACATGCAAGTTATACATATATGTAAGCATAGGCATGTATTAGTATCCCCTTCAATAATAATGTAAATGTGCAGCTCAAGTACTCATGCTCTACATAAAACAAAATAATTCATATAAATTGTACACTCTCTTTTGTGTAGTTCGTTTATACTCAAGTGCCCCGAAATCTACTACTCTTGTTTTGACTATTTAAATAAGTTTGCAGACTAATTAGAAAACAATATCCTTGTCCTCCCAGAAATCATTGCATATTTATAAACATATTTTGGTGTTTGCACACATTAAGGTATAAAATATACAATACCTACCACTAACATTAGTTATTTTCCATTTTTAGTTGACATGGTCATCCAATGTACAAAGTCATTTAGTTAGAAGGTTTTTAACCCATGCAGTTCTTTAATAATTTCAAAGCTATTTTTAATCGAAGTAGTTTTTGACTTCTTTTCATACAATCTTCCTCTCTTAGATTTCCTTTACTTGTGATAAATGAAAGCGATGAAATTTGAAACTAGGGAATGAGCTTATACATATTTAAGCATACATTTCTTCTTTATTTTCATTTTTTTTAACAAAATTTGAAATCCAACTGTGGCAACAATAAAATAAAATAATATGAAATGAATGCAATGGAATCATAGTATGATATGTGCCACATTTATTGTGTATTCAAATAACATGATTTTCCCTCTCTCCTGCATATATATTTCTCTTTGAATTGCTTTTGAAGTCCCTTGGATGGTTGACTTGTGCATCCATGAAGCTTCCATATGAAAAACCAAGTGTTATGTTTCACAAACTAGAAAATACTTTAACCGTGATATCTTCTTGGGAATAAGTTCTGAAGGACCATAGCCATTGGTCACCAAACCCAGATTTGGCAGGGGATGATCAGAAATACCATGGAAAGGAAATTGTGAACACTTAGGCTTAACTTTTGGGGCACCCTAAGTAATCCTACTCGCATTTTAATGTGCAATCATGCTACACATTAACAACTAGATTTCATGCATTGAATTGATTGTTGGCGTCATCGAGTTTGTAGCTTTCATAAGAATTGTAAGGTCTACATTACAACCTTCTCTTCCAGAATTGATCCCACAACCCACTCAGAAACCACAAAGTCGAATGCCAACTTGAAACTCGCTAACTGTGAGGGAGGATGGACAAGCATATACACTTATCATAACTTTCATGCCAATATCTTCTAGGTGCAGAGAGAAGATGTTGTTGAAGGGATTTTATTATATGTCCTCATGCAATTTAGGATAATCCTTATCCATATTTATGCCTATTATAGAAACAACATGGGTGATACGTCTACTTATCCACTCACTACTTTAAATAGCATGTCACGCATTACCCTCGGAATGTTTTTGTGGTAAGTCTATCCACCAGCGAATGCCTTCATCTTGGCAAACAAAGAAACTAGAGAGGGTGACGTTACCAGTTGGAAAGGGAACCGATGACTTTCCTCAGTTAATTGACTTAAAAAGTAATTTTGTGCTTTAAGGGTGATGTTGTTTAGATTTAGCCATCAAACATGATTTTAAATCATTCCTTAAAGGTCAAAGGCACAATTTTTTTTCAAAATGATAGCTTTGATGGTGTAACCTATGGATAAAAAAGATATGTGTACTCCATTCCTATTCATGGATGTTTTTCCATTTCTCAATATATTACTTGATGAAGGGGAGGGGCATAATCCCAATATGAACGATAATAATTTTGGGACGAGACTCTGTTATTATTGGAACTCCCATTGGGACGAGAAACTTCTGAATCAATTCGTTGAACCATTCTAGTCTACCTCGAGAGGAAACACATTCACCTATGGAGCAATACTTAGTAATTCAATCTATTCATAAGAAATTTATGAGGATTTCGGTCTGATGCTCGTATAAAAGACAAATGTTCAGAACCACGCATCCCTTCCCGATATTCCATATCTCTTTGTATTTTCAACAGGAAAGCTTCAAAATTGTGATACAGTCATCCGAAAATTTTGATTGGGTAATAATGACCAAAGCCATCGCCATCTACATGAGAGCAAAGAACAAAGGATTTCATATCTCACATAAAGTTTGGAAAGGATATGAGAATAGATTAAGGTATTATGCGAAGTACTCAATCTCTCCATTGCCATTGAACTTGAAAAAATTATAGTTAACGCAATGTCCAGCTCTAAATCAAGAGAAAATATAAAGCTTTAGTCAAGAATCAAGATCATGAAATCCAACCATTATATGGTACACCCTTGTACGCTGCACCCCATCCAATTCTCTTGATAATGTCAAATAATTCCATAGATCAATCAATCCCCGCATTTAAAAATAATGATCTGTGATTTAAATATGTTGACATTGAAAACGACCGAGCAGCAACCTGGACGAGAAATCGGTAAACAATGTGCAACCTGGGTTTATTCAGAAGCTAGAATTTTTTATTGTGCCAACTTCGGATGAATTTTAGGCATGTGTTCACAAACTCATCTCTTTCAAATGAAAAATTATATAACATCTTTGTTTCCACTCAACAATTAGCCTTACTCTAAATAGGTTGTAGTCCAATAATTATGTCGCTCGCACAAGAGTTGTCTCATACACTAATTTAAATAAACTGTTTAGGAATAGAAATAATCATATAAATACTATCCACTCCAAAGAATTCACACTAAGAAAATAATTCAAGTGTGAACATAGATAGTTCTTCTACATTATGCGTGCAACAATGAACTGTGCATATGACCCATTTCAAGTGCTCAATATCTACAAATTGATCTATACAACATAGTTTTCTTCATGTTAAGTATTTAGAAAATTGGGCTTTAGCCTTGCAAGATGACATTCATTATCTAGTGATTTGATGGACCACTTTTATTTTTAAACAATCCCTTTATGCAATTGGAAACACAAATAGTTACATGTTTGACAAGTAATATATGGCTTTCACTCCTTATTAAAATATTAATTTAGCTATTTCTAGATCCATCATTCTAAATAAACTTAGCTCATAATTTCCCTTAATTGTATGAAATCAATATAGCATTCACATGGTATGGCTTCCAATTCTTCCTCCAAACTATTTAATTTCATCCTTATTGCTTCTGGATTATTGTTCTTATAGATATTTTATAACTAAAACCCTTGAGTGAAACCTCTTATTTTTTTAGAACCTAAATCTCATTCATACCCTACAAAGGTGGGTTGGCCCTTAGACTGTAATATTTGAACTTAGAGTTCCGATACCATTTGTCACATACCCCCTGCGCCTAACTTGAAAATTACCTAATAGGCTCCCATTCCTTCAATTTTCTTCAGTTAAATATAGATTTCATTAGTCGTCACAAGTATTACATGAACAAATATATATTATGCAATATACTCATATTCTTCGAATTTCAACATCAAATAAATGAGCCACACCCATTGGGAACCATATTACAACTCCTTCGACGCTTTACTAGATTCATGATGTCGACTATTAGGCTCAATAACTAAAACCTTAATACAAGCTTCCAATTCAACCCTTATGCATGTATAATAACTCGGGGGAACGATCAACCATGAGAATTAAACAGGACAAGATTATGCATAAAGACTTACTTCCTTTGCTACCTCAATATCAACATAGATGAAAGATTCAACCTAAATATACTACATATAGCATTGCCCATAATGCAATCATAGTCCTACTGCCACAATTCCATGTAAAGTTAACATGTGTATCTTATGGATTATGCACAATTTGTTAAAATAGCATCATTAGATACATAATGCATAGCATGGACAACCTGAACCATAGTTTATAAAGCTTTAAGCCTTAACCACAATTACCCAATTTACATTGTTGTCTCAGGCATGATTATTCACTATACAGAAAACATGATAGCACCAATACAACATGAGATCCACATATTATGTTTCTTTACTAAAATTAACTGGCATTGAATTTAGATGCAATGGTTGTCACATACGCACGCATATAATCATCTCATAAACAAAGATAACACATAAAACTATACATATATGCTGAGAGATTCAACAACATAAAAATTAAGAAGTAAACATACAGTACATTCCATGCGAATGATTCAGGCAAGAGTAATTGAAAGAATGTCGGTCAGAGAATTGAGCACCATTACCCAACCTAGAGATGACTTCCTCCAGTTCATCCCCGAGCCAAGAGTTCTTGCCATGGATCAACTACCATCTCTTGATATCTACAATTGATATTTAATACCCTCTTTCATGATATGGTTTCCATTAGTGGCGTCCGACTTTTATGGATCTTTTTTATCCATTTGCGTAGGATTTTTCCTAGAAAAGCTTTCCTTTCTCTCTCGTGAGGCTTTTCCTCATAAAAGCTTTCCTTTCTCTCCCCTGAGGCTTTTCTTCATAAAAGCTTTCCTTTCTCTCCCACAAAGCTTTTATGTTTTTCTAAGTAACTCAATGGATATTTATATCCAATCCATCAAGATTATCTAGAATTGAATCTAGAAGCTTTATCATGGAAGACTTATCCCATCCCATTCACCATTGGGATTTGGTAGGCATCCCATCTCTTGGTGCCTCACTTTTCCAAGTGATTACTTAATTTATTTTATTGAATAATGAAGTATTTACTTTTCTTATTACACATCAAACCTAAATTTTCCTATCTTAGGTTAGCAAATTTTTACTTATAATGGAGGGGTGTTACATACTCCCCCCTTAAATTTTCACCGTCCTTGGTGTATTACTGCATCTTACAATAGTATTTCCTCATTCACATGTAGTTGTTTCTAATTTTATAGACTGTCATGGCCTTGCCATCTGATGCACATTGTCTAATAAACATATATCATTTACAAAGGATTTCTCCCAGCACATATCCTTCCATCGCTACCTGTAACATGGATTTCAACCAATTTTTTGAGAGATATTAGATGCATAAACTCAACTTTTTTTACCACAGTTAATATCATGACTTGATATACAGTGCTATTATTTGAGTAACTATAGGTTATGTTGCCCACCATTTAAATATGATTCCTCATTTGAATAATGCATGTTCTTCCCTTGCGTTATTCCAAGCCTTTGTGTTCTTGCCGAAAATTTGTTACCTGCAGTTTCACTACATACAACAAGTCAACTAGCACATTTCCCAAATCATTATTTACAAAATATCATATCATTTTAGATTGCACATAACCATCATAATCATATGTACCCATCAATTATAGATCACCTGTAATCCTCATAGATCAGCATCATAATCACTTGCAAGCAACATTGACACCAACCACTGATACTTATCCTTAGTTTCCAATACCAATCCTTAGTTTCAACCTTTCTCCTGCCTTTGTACACACTCTGGATCGGTTTTCTTATCAGGAAATCACCCAGTGTCTTCATGCATACCTGCACATAGTTTCCATGAGACACACACAACTATACATGTCATATATTATCATGCAATACATGTATCCATACCAGTACCATATGTACCGTTTATACACAATGCCATTTGTACAAATTGTACACCATACCGATGGCCATAACATCACCTACAACATATATTTCATTCACATGTGTCCAACCATGTTAGTACTATGCCAAAAATTGCTTTATTTATTTATATTATGTTTTGATCAAACCATGCTCAGTTTATCTAAGGAGAATAAGGAATTTCATGGACCTGTTCAAATTCTGCAACCAGTGAAAATTTTTATGTCAGATTATTCGGGTGCTTTCATTTAGTAAATCATTTTCATACTCATAACTTTGAGTCTTGGGATTAAATCTATCACTTGGACAAGGTTTTAACAAAAACGGAATATGACTTCCGCTTAATCATAAATGAAACTATTGACTATGATACTTGACTTTATCTTTAACCAACAAAATGTTAATTTCATACTTAACCAATCATGTCATATGCTCTTTTACACCTCTTCCAACATCCTGTTAGCCATTAATAATTCAGTGTAGGTATAAATTCATTTCCCCTTAATGAGATATAAACAAAAGTTACAATGTTTGCAATTTCCACACTATTTATGTTTTTAGGCACTATGTGTACTAGGGTTTGATCCTACGGTATTTACATGTTAACACCTCTGTTTAACCTTAAGTCACCCCTGAAACAAGGAGTTAAGTTATCAAATTTATTAACATGAATTCTGGTGTGGTTTATGCAACAGTTCTTATGTTTTTAGGCACTATGTGTACTAGGGTGTGATCCTACGGTATTTACATGTTAACACCTCTGTTTAACCTTAAGTCACCCCTGAAACAAGGAGTTAAGTTATCAAATTTATTAACATGAATTCTCGTGTGGTTTGTGCAACGGTTCTTATGTTGTCTTATTCAACGAAACCAACATTATCAATGCAATCTGTGAGGTAAACTTCCCAATATTTCTTGGTGGTACAACATATGTATTTTGGCTGGTATGATTGTGACTTAAGTGTATATATTGCTAGATCCCCATATCCTTGCACAAAAACCTTGATTACCAGTGCCACATAGCCATCCCTATGGTTGAATCATCCTAATGTTTCATGTTGCATGATTATTTATCCTTAGAACCTTCTTGATGCATTTATTATGTTATCACTAGCATACGATTCTTAGATCATATCATAAGTTGTATCAATGTGAAAACCCTTTTGGGTTTATCAAGAATTTTCTTATTAATTTGGACCATCATGTTCTGAATCTAGTGTACCATTCTTGTTATTCATTAGGATGCTCTGAATTTCTCTAATGCATCAAGCACGATCATGTCTAATATGCAAGTATACATTACTCAGCTAAGTAGAAACCCACTGATCATTATTCCCTTACTACTTTCCTTAAAAACTATAATTGTATGATCTTCGATCATCCTAGTGTAGGCACCTTTCTGAAAGGTTCTTCTCTATGAGATATTTATAGAAACCCATCTGTATTGATATGGATAAGCTCATTAAGGTTGTTGAGTTTGATGTTGCACATTTTAAGTCATATTAGAAATTTGAGTGAACTTTTGAGAATGTGCTCATAAGCTTAATACCGTCCTATTATTAACCAAGAAGAACCAGGGGTTGTTTTTACACTCCCATTATGTATTTACTATAGAGTTACTTTTGCTTTCAGTCCCCTTGATTTCTTATGAAGGTCATACAATTATTAAGGTATGATGTCTTCTTGCATACAATAAGTTGTATTGCATGTGTGCCTAGTCTTCACACTTTGACCATACAATTTGTGCTTCTTATTAGTTACAATTGTTTAGCTATGGTTTCAGTTAAGAACCTTTAGGTCCAAAATATGCATATGATACCTATTAAGGTTAATTTCCCTTCAATAGCCCTTTCCCCAATCACAAAAATTACATTCCGAAATGGATTGCATCATTACATATAGATGCACTAATCAAAAGATTAAATTCAAAGACAATTTGTACAATTACATAGTCTTATACTATGACCTGTACTTTATGAGCTTAACAATATTTCATGGCAACTTCATGAATAAATAAAATTAATCTATTCTAAGTTGCAAATCAATTAATTAACCATTGATTTTGAATAATTTTTGTAGAATGTCATGAATTTATCTTCTATGACTTATGTAGATTATATGTATATACTTTTATTTTAATCTATGTTGACCATTATATATGGAAATGGCGCTTGTCATTTTATCTTTTTTTTTTTCCTTTTACCTTATATGCGTTCAGCATTTCCTCTTTCAATTATTATCCTTTCTCAATATCCGTATAATCATAATATTTATTCCATTAAGTCATGTCCTTGACTGGACTATCCTTACTGGTATTAGTTGGAATTTTATTAATATATGCCCTATACAACTCATAATTTACTCCTCTTATGTCAAGGTATTTAGGGTTCTCCTTATTTTACCTCAATACCAATGATATATATACTCATTACAAAGGTACTACCTGTGATCTAATTGAATATCTGATTAATATTGTGGGTATACCATCCCACTTTTCTTGTAATAACCATACTTCACCATTATTACCAAATTGTTTATTTCTCGTGCTCTTCTATGCATATTTATAACTATGCAAGTGTTATCCCTTAGGTTGTCCCTTGGCTCCTTAAGGGATACGGCCGAGGTAACACCAAACCAATCTTTGGACTGCGGGTCCTATCCTACCTGCAATCAGAGAGGGCTCTCTCTTCGTAATTTAGCTTTTTTTAGGGTGATCTTAGGCTAGTTATTGAGTACAAGGGGTTTTGTTCGTGTTTTGGTGGGAAAGAGGATGGTTTCAAGTAGAGAGGTAATGCATAGTGTGATAAGTTTCAAACCATTGGGCATGGAGTCAGGGGAACAGGACCGCTGGTGTGTTTTTCCTGCTCATGAGAGAGATATGGAGCAGATAGCTGCTCATGAAACAATTATTCAGGCTACACAGGATGAAGTGGAGGTCAGAGATGTAAGGAAACTAAGATATCTTTTATCTGGCTGACAGAGGTAAGGTGAATGAATTCTATCTAGGAACAATCAAGATTTCCAAAATAACAATCATACATGGATGATATAGAAAAAATATGAGCCATGAGGTATTCATATTAATGCCTTAGTCAAAAGAAAACATATAGAACATTGCAAAAAAAAAAAGAGTATAAAGTGTTGTAAGGCAAATTGTAGTCTAGTCCTTCTTTCTACAATTGAGATAGTGACAATGATACCAACATATATAAACTGACATAACGAAGGCAAGAGACACTTATTGGTTCATATGACAGCATAAGAATTCCATGATCACCCTTCAGGCATTTAAAAAGAAGCATAGTAGATAGTCCACCATCCAAGCTCTTGAGTAATCTCTGATGTTTCAACAAAAAAATCTCAATAATACACCGCATGTATGGAGTGTAGCAAACCAACCAACCGGATTGAAAGTTTTAAGAAATGAGAGGCAAAATAATCTCTCATTTAGCATAACAGAATGAAGATGAAAGGGCTCTATCTAGGAGCTATCAAAAAATCCTTAGATAACTGCCAAAACATGGGTGAATTCGAGGAGATATGAGCCAAAGGGAATTCATGTTCATTACCAGTTCAGATGAAAACATAAAGAAGTAGCAGAACTTGAGCATAGAGTGCAGCTGAGAAAATTCTAAACTAATCTTTCTATCTGCTATTTATATGGTGATACATGTAAATTATGAGCATAAAACATTGAAAAAAACAGAGATGAGAGGCACTTATTGAGTCATGTTGCAGCACTAGAATTCCGTAATACCCCCTTCAAACATCAAAACACAGCACATATTCCATTATCCAAACTTCAGCATTCTTTGATTAAGGAAAACATATCAGATGTACATAACTAGTCTCTCTTGGAGTCTATCAACTGATTCTTTCTTTTTTTCCCGCTCTCTAAGACCGTCTATAGGGTGGTTTATATAGGAAAATATTTACAGACTTCCCTTGAACAGGTTTCATAGGGGAAAATATCAAAAAATATCTCTAAATTAGATCTAAAATAATACCCGTGTAGTAACTGTCTTTGATTCATCGTTGTGCTAGAAATCAATGCAGAAATATCTAAAAAAGAGCTGCGCTGGGGCAGCTAGAAAATCAAGTTATGCAACTGAGGGCGGCGCATGAGAGAGCAACCTCAAAATGGTCGAACAGTGGTCCTGGAGCTGTGTGCTGGCCTCATGGTAATAACTCAGTAATAACTGCGTATTGAATCCTTTTGTCTACATCGTTCAGGCGGTTCTGCTACCCTTAAGTGGCTTTAAGACATTTAGTAATGAGCTGGTGAGCTTTGATGGCTCTGAGCTGCTTCATTGACTTTGATCCCTTTGTTGCCATCTGCTTTGTGCTTAAAGTGCCCTGCTGATATTCATAACTGATACACTTTGTCGGTTCGCTAATGCTCTTTCGTTGTCGAATCGGGCTTTCTCTTCCCTCCAAAGCACTTCAAACTGTCAAATCACCCCTGCTTTATCTCCTATGAAAGAATTAATATAACCTTCAAGTGTATGATATTTCTTATCTAGCTGTAACATAGAAAGAACCTCCACATATTAAAAAATACCAGAACTGGTGTTGCCAGCCGAAAATCCCATAGCAACTATGTTTTCAGGAATATATGTCATATCCAAATCATAATCGCCTTCTTGATTTTTCTCAGATAACAGGACAAATGTACTGCTTGCACATAGGCCAATTCAGAATATATAGCCTCCTTAAGTGCCAAATCAATTGCTAGAAAGAACTTTGACACAGTAAATGCCCTAGATGGCCGTTGTGCTAGTTCACCAAAATGTCCACATAATTTTGAAATAACTTAATCTTATGCTTTAATGGAGCACTGGAAGAAAGGAAAGCTTCGATTACTCGACTACAACCAGGATCTTTTGCAGCTTCAAGAATATGATCAATTCCCATGGGCACACAGCTTGAGCAAAACTGTTGAATGAAGTTACTTGGATAGTTGAAAATGATTTGCAAAATTACACAACCAAGAACTGACATCTTATTTCCAGAAGGCCATTGCCACTTCGATCTCCCTGTGTCACTTGAGAAATTTTCCAAATGAAGAACGTGTGGCACAATGCAGTTTGGGGAAACAGAATCAGAATTGACAGCATGGGCTACTGCTTGACAACACTCTTGTTGATGCGTCTTTGTTTGATGTAGGATATAAAAATCCTCGTTATAAAATCCATCGTTTTACAACATTTCACAAGCCTTCACCGCAATCTCAGAAAAGCTGTAATATATAGAGGTCACTCTCATATGTTATATACAAAAAAAATCAGGTAGTAGACATACAATTGCAGTGCTTCTTACGATATACCCAGAAATCCAGCTAAGACATAGTTCATTGATTCTCCTGGCATTCTTTAGCTTCCAACTCTTCAATCGCATATCTAACCTCTTCCATTTGATCATTAATATGTGTCACTACTTCCTGTATAACTCTGATTGCTTCATTTAATGCATCATCATACTCAGCATCTGCCTCTGCATCCTCAAGCCCAGTGACCTCTGTTATCTCAGTAATATGAACACATCAATACTCAACAGGCTTGTTCTTCAACTGAACATGGCGCTCTAATGGATGGTTAGTCTTCTGCAAAACTTGGATAGTAGCAACCATATGTAGCTTCTGCTTCTCATGGGCCTGAACTATTTTCAACACATGAACAAGGTCTTATCGGTGATAATCTGAGCCCCCGAGTATTGATTCCATTTGAATTACTTGTTTTGAACAATCATTGAATTCAGTTGTGATTTGACTGCAAATTTTGTGAAATTTAGAACCAATTTCACCCCATATCATATTTACTTGACGCTGGTGTCTTGAAGAAGAAACCAATGATTGGATAACAAAGTTTCTAGATTCATGAGTTGCAATTTCAAGCAGGGAATGCCGAAAATAGCGATTCAAGATTTCCATATAAAGCAAATCTGGTGCTACCTCCAAAATAACCTCCATTAAATGGGTGCCAATTGGATCCATACTCCTGCCTTCTTTGATAACATTGTTTTCAGAGAAACCCAAAAGGACAGTTACCACCCTTACCACAGCTTCTTTGTTTCCCACTAGTAATTTCAAAATGGTCTGTAAGACAAGACTGCCAAAGGTGTCTACTCGTAGAACTGCAACACAATCTTTGGAATATTCTAAGATCTTCCTTGCAACAAATTTCAACAGATTTGGAAAAGCCCGCAATGATGTCTTGTCTAGTTTCTTTTTAGGCAACCGTGATGACAAACTACTCAACCTGTCTACTAGAGTAGAGGTAATGTTGCCCGAATGAAATTTATCCTGAGACTTAAGCAATGTTCCATGAAAAAGACATAGAAGGTTGCGAAGACATGTGATCCATATTGGTTGCACATAACATCTACAGGATTTTCAACAACTTTCTCACATATCTAAGTCAAAACCTGTTCAATAATGATATGACTTTCTCCTTTTGCATCACAATCTTGAAGAGCTAAAGCTAGAGACCTCATCATTACTCCTGCAACATCTGATCCTGACTGATCAATTGCCATAGAAGGGAGAATGTTGATACATGTGAACTGCTATTATCATTAATTGGGGACCTGCTGACTTGCATACTTTGCTTCAGTTTCTCAATGCCTATGTATCCAAGCCCATTTGAAATCTGTAGAATTGGTAACTAGTGGTATAGGTAGCTTCATTTGATTTATAAGATGAAGACACCTTTCCAGGTGGAATGTGAACTTTCATTTGAAGTGGACTTTGAGCACTAGCATCTTGTTGTTGGTTCAGTTGTAGATCTTGATTCATTGTCCTTGGATTCTTAGTAGTACAGGTTGTAGATCTTTGTGATGCACTCTGTCCTGAACACACAGAAGATTGTTGTTGCCTTTCATCAACACAGGGTTAATATTGCTTTGATTAGAATCATCTCTTACACAACCATCTAAAACAGAACTATATGTTAATAGTCCCTTGTAGTAGTAGCAGAAAACCCTGAGCTTATAGATTGTACATCAATAACTTCTTTAGTAACACACTCTGGCACTGGAGAATCCTCCTCTTCATCTTCATAAACAACCAAAGCAACGGGCCCATCCGGATATATTCTATAAGCTCAAGAACTACTGAATTTAAGAAGATTATATCGATTTCCATTAGCAGAAAAAAGCATGAATTGCTGGTTCAAAAGGGTTTATGATTTACAATGTGGGGATTTTAGATAAGCATCATTTTGAGATAGCATTGTTCTCAGAAATCAAACAGCAGCAGCAGCAAGATGTTTTTCTTTTTTCCGAGTTAATTGGAAGGTGGTTTTAAATGAGCAAGATGAGGGTTCTTACTAAGTTTGAAGTAAACTTAGTAATTCCCAAGCCTAGTTATGGTTATATTTCAACCAATGGAGGGGATATGTATTTAGGGGGATCTTGCATATGTTTTTAGTATGGGGAGGGAAGAATAACTGGGATTTATATAATAAGTTAGAATTTAATATGCAATTTGATCAAAAAGCGCTAAGGATAGAAATCTTAGGCTTTAAAGGGGAAATAGGACTTTTAGTGGAAGTGTGAACATTCCTTGGGTAAAGCAGATCTTTACCAAGGCAATTGATATGAAAATTATGAGACTAAGAGATATCAAGCAGATCTTGAGCTCTTTTAGGGGAAGTTAGCGAGTGTTTGAGGAAAGAAGGGGAATTTAGACATGCCTCGCTTGAGCTCCTACAAATGGAAATTGCCTTATGCTTGAGATGTGAATGGATATGACACTTGAAAACATGAAATGAAACAGATCACAAGCCATGATTCTGCCACCACAACGCTACCTACCTGGCCTACTCACCTAGCATTTTTTCTTCTTTTGGTTTGGGTGCACTTGAACTAGCATACCCAGCCTTTCAACCTTTCTTTTAGCTATCCTCCTATATAAATCGATCCTTGTCTCTTCCGGGCCTCAGATTAAGCTCATGAGTGCCCTTGTTTCTCTACCTATTTACCAATCCGCCAAGATTTAAGCTTGTTTGGACATATATTCACCTCTATATTCTAAAACAAGCAATTGAAACCTAGGGAAGCCAAGTTTAAACTGTTTGGCCTTCCCTTGACTAAACAACTCTTCAAAATTGGAATAACTTATCAAAATGAAAATCTGTGGAAATATGGAAACTTTGCAGTAAAAAAGATGATAGATTTGGCATGCAAACAGTCAATCATGAAATATTAACACCTATTACAATAGGAGGCTAACAGTGGCTCCACTTTGGGATGGCCTTTTCTTGTGAAAAGCTAAGAACAGCAGGTCAGACTGCCTTGATCTTCTATTGTCGTTGTAGACTGAAACACTTCTCGGTTGGCTGCTAAATGACTTGGTTCCTTGAGGCTCGGACATAGCACACTCACGAACTGAATCGTTGCGCATATATAGCATTGCCTGCTTTCTTCCACATGCTTATTACTACATGTACCTCTGCTTGAGTACTACCTGAGTATGGCTTCAAAACATGTCACAAAACTGGAGTTTTTTCCCTATTCTATTTTGAAAAAGGTTGCTGATGTAAAAACTGAAAGTACTCCTTTCTTTTGATACTAGTGACTGAAAAACTCTAAGCTGTATATAGTTTCTTTTTAACTGAACCACTGTAATATGACAGCGCTGCTCTTGTTGTCTTCTGAGTGTTCTTCGCATGTACAAAAATGCCTTGGGAAGTCTTCTGTTTTGAAAAATTCACATGACCCGACAAATGGAAGTGATGAATTGGAAAAGGCCATCTGATTTGGCAATACTTATTGGCAATGAATCACGGTTAGCCAACACTTTATCATGAACTGACTGATGTTAAAAAGCGATATCAATACGAAAACCAAGAGAAATATTAGCATCAACATGCTTATGAATGTTTATATGATTGTTTTGATGAATTAGGAAATCTGGATGAGAATGTGTTGCATGAAATTAGAATGACTTAAAAGGTTATACTGAGGAAGAGTTTTCCCCTCATTTGAGAGGTGAAATCCAATTTCTTCGTATCCTTAGCATATCCTATAACATCATCTTGACCAATGAATTTCTTTTGATTGTCTTGTAAATGAGACTTTGAATTTGTACCTAGAAATTCATGAGCATTCCCTTCTGTCTGACTAATACACTCTAAGGGAAATTTTAAACCATCATTTTTTCTCTCACGTTGCTTTGATTCCTTAGTTTTGTGTGAAGTGACAATGGATTTTTGCAGCACTATTAGCATGTATTATCCTATCATCCTGGATATCAATTTTACCTTGATCCCCATGCATATCAGACCTAATATCTGCTTCTATATCATTTCCCACCCTCTCTTCTGAAATATTAGATGGTTCTGAAGATAATTCAGAAACCAACTTACAGGTATCTATGCACATTTCAGAAATCTTTGTCTCTCATGTTGAATCTTTTGGGACCAATAAAACTTCACCTCTTGCATGCTCCTCTGTCCTTGAAACATCCTCATTGCCATTATCCACACAAACAGACACATATTTACCATCGTCTTGTGTTTCCATGCTTGTTCCATCAACTTCATCGGAAACGGAAGCAGCTTCAGCAGCATATGCAGACATTGCATCTAGAGCACGATGAATTCTTTTTGAGGGTGGTAATGCAGCTTCATCATCTTGACAAAGGTTCTTACCATCAGTCAACTTTTTGACTCCTCTTTTATTCTTCTTAATATCTTGCTTGACTTTTGTTGCCTGTGCACAAACATTGTTATTAATATTCTTTCTATTCTCCAACATCTCAGGCCCAGGATTGGGTACTCTCTTTGGGGGATTCCTTTTTTGAATGTCATGATTCTCCCTTAACAATATTCCTCATTTCTTCATGGAATTATTTACAGAAGATATTTCGTTATTTTGGTCGTTACTGGCTGTTCTATCAGTGCCCACTTTGGCAATTTTTTTTTTTGCAAATCTTTTAGCCCTTGCATTCGAATTTTGATATATTTACCCTTGCCAACAAATGCTTGATCCCTCTGAGTATAATATTCCTCTTCAGCATTAGGCCCTGCATTAAGAGATTCTGGTGCACGTTGTGTTGCTAGATTTTGATTACCTTTCTTACTTTGTAATTTTCTTGTGGATCCTCTCCGGCCATCGATCTTAAATTCTTCATCAATAGTATTTTGGATGTCTTCCTTCCTCTCCATCTTTAGCTTCTCATAGACCTCAACAATCTATTCCACTGCACGCACAAATTCAATTCCCATTTCTTTGATACTCCGACAAAAGATGCTTTTTGGTCTCCTGTGTAAAAGCCTCGATTGTATCAGGACTGTAAAAACCACTCACCTGCAATACCATATTGTGCGCACTCAATAGCAAGGCGAGTTGCTCTCCCAATACTATCCCTCATCTTTGACAATGTTTCTAGCATTCCTTTAAAAGAATCCCTCGACATAGCTGCTTCTGCATCAGAATCAAGCACCCCTCTAATAGATTTTCTTCCTGAACTAGCTCTACCCTCATCACTCACGTCGGGACCAGTTACTTGTGTTGGAGCACATTGTTGTGTGCTTGTTTCATGGGTCCTAGATTCAACATGGAGGATCATATCCCTTGTGTTATCATCTTTCAAATTTCCAGACAACAAAGGCTGAGAGGGTGAATTACAATGACAAGAACTTCTTCCTTGAGCTAAAGAAGGGCTTCGTACTAATGGGAGTGCGGGGGCAATTTTTTTTTTTTTAATTTTGTGGGAAAAAAAGGAGGATGTACCACAGTAGAATGTGCCTGATGTTTAGAGTGAGCAGCTGCAATTAGATACTTCAGAGATGTAGATGCTGCAGCTAGCCCAAAATTTTGTGACGATATTTTGAGCTTTACCTCTTTTGCAGCTTCATACGCTTCCCTAATATTGTTTCCTTCTTTTAAATGTAACTTTGAAGAACATGCACCACTCTCATATAAGAGTGGTGCATTTGGAGGTCTAGGATCCACAAAAAATGGTACCACTAAAGATTCCATTGATCATTTTCGCTCTAGGTGGTAAATGAGTAGAACTGAGGTGCTTTTTTGAATCTACGAACATACCAGAATAACTGTAAGAACCATCCACACAGAGGAATAAAGTGGACAGGAGAGGAAAGAAAATAGAGATGTTGAAGGTACATCCAATAAATGTGGTAAAAGCAGTGACAGCATCCTTGACAAAAATTGTATTGATACTCTCGCAGCATTTCCCACAGGAAACCAAGTTTCTGACTGTCCCTTGGATAGATTTGCTCGAGTTCCAATTTTGAAAATAGATGATGAAGGAAGGATGGTATGGAAGCAATCATTGCCTCCCTTTGAGCTTAGAATACTAGAGAAGCTTCTCAAAAATAAAACCTCCAAAAATTCAGATACTATATCCTGTGAGAAAGCTTCAGCAACATCTTCTCAAGAAATTTCTAGTGGCCCTGAAAAAGAGTTTTCACAGGGTACAAGGTTTGAAATAATGATATCACAATGTACTGATGGTTCTCAAATAGAATCTGGTTCACCACATCCTGTGACAATTGTTTCATTTTGTATCAATAATGTCAACTTGCTGTCATTTGTCAGAGAAAACACTGTTTCCATAAATTTGTTGTTTGGTTCCAAGCAATCGGATTGCTTATATA